>MU864442.1:0-108536 GCA_033296905.1 Podospora australis | reverse complement strand
TCCAGATTGTAAGGAAGCATGGACCTTGAGGCCATAACAGATTATTATACTGAATTGAACCATCTGTTCCAAGCCGAGATTCTCCCCTTGTCACATCTGTACCGTAGTAGGGATATCACGCACAGATTCAACGACAGCCCGGAACAGAAACCGACTGGTAGCGTTCACCGGGTGAGATTCTCTGCGAAAGAGCTCCCTCTTCTGGATAACGAGAGCAAACGGGATACACCGGCTGTGTCTCCTAAGGCCGGGGCTCAACATGAGATGAAGCCGTACAGGCAGTACGCCGTTTAAGAGTTCACGTTTCTTCTGAGATCTGTCCTCACTGATCCGTGAGACCCACTCCCTGCCCCTGCCTCGCCTTTGATCAACCACCGCGTGAGCCACACAAACAGACCGTTTGCGCCTATCCTTTCTGATTTCTAGGATACGCCGGAAGAGCCAGGTGGATACCTGCTCATTGAATTCACTCGCCGGGAGCCGGGGTTGCGTTTGTTTGTGAATCGAGAGACCCGCTCTCAGTTGTGAGGACGGCGGCCCCACGGATCCTCGCAACGTCTATAAATTCTTGCCTTCTGGCAGAACTTCCCAGATTTCTTTCTTCCTCTTACAAACAAGAAGCAAGTTCCAGCTCTGGATTCTGATCTCAAAGATCAGACCCATACCTGACCCAACTTACCTTTCAGTTGCTTCTCTTTCTTCATCCTATACACATACTTCCTGATATCTCGAGGTACTTCGTCTTCGTCTTTGCTTTCTTACAGTATCAGTCCGGCATTACGCCTCCGGTCTTTAGCCTCGCTCGAGCGTATTATCATTCACCTTCTCCCCAACCGACATCGACAAGTAAGTGCCAATGAAAACCTTCCCACTCATCGCCATGCTACATCAAGAAACACGAGCTTACACTACCACAGGTCTCCAGTCATCGGACAACATGGCACCTATCTTGAACAACGACGCTCAAGATTGGCTCCAGGGCGCTATCAAGCAATCTGGCGCCACTATTCCCAGCCGCGTCGAGCATGATGACGTCTTGGCAGACCTGGCTAACGAACCTGCCGCAGCCAACATGTTGGCGGCTGACGATGACCGCCACTACCGCCGTCTTGTAACTCTCCGCACCATCAGTTCTCTTCGGCGCATCGGTGGAAACAGACAACTCGCAACAATCGACGCCTGGACCGTCGTCGTTAGAACAGCGCGGGAGTTCAAGAGCGGGGAGCGCGTCATATTCCTCGAACCCGATGCGTTCATCCCAACAGGCATTCTTGACGATCAGCTATGCAAGGATGCTGACATGGTTCCCGCTACCTTCAAGGGTAGACGCGGTTATCGCGCCGCCCACGACAAGGTCGAGATCCTGCCCAGCAGGTTTCTGTCAGAGGACAACTTTTTTTTCTCTCAGGGCGCAATCTTACACCTATCAGATTGCCCACAAATCCTTTACAAGGAACGTTCAACTCGGCAAAAGGCCAAATGGGACGAACAATTGCCGGAGTACATCAACTTTCTCCAAACCTATGATATCGGTCGCCATCTCCACGTGTCGAAATACACATTGGAAGAGCCCTCTGGCACACGCCGCAACCCAAAGGTACCCTCGTTCATACTCAAGACCGAGATGGAGCGAGTCCAGAACTGTCCCAACCTCTTCATTAAGGACAAGTACAAGACGATGACATTTCAGGAGACTAAAAAGATGGATGGTGCTGCGATGACCGTCTATTTTCTTCGTGGAGACTCACGCTACTGGAGCACCCACGGCACTATTCCCCTGTGGGCTGACCCCGAACTTATTCGGAACTGTCATTTCGAGATGGGGCGTGCTGGAGTTTGCACCCGAAATCTCGAAATCCTCCGAAGCCCAGATGCCAACAAGTACCTGCGGTCCGATCCCTACTTCGCTACGGCTATTCGTCTTGGTCTTCCCAAGATTCTCGCTCAACTGGCTCCCTGCATCGACAGCATTGCAATCCAGGGAGAGCTGGTCGGCTCAAAGATTAATGGCAATCCACATTGCTATGCAAAGAACAGCCACCATGATTTCTACATATACTCGATCTTCGACATCGAGTCTGGAAAGCGTTGGGATCCGCGCCGGACGGAAGACTGGGTGAAGACGAAGCCCCACCTCAAGCACGTCCCTGTGCTTGGGTACCACACTGTGAGGTCGATCGCCAAGTCTCACGAGGAACTTCTTACCCGGGCGTACCTTACCCATGGCGAAGGACTCGTTTTCAAATGCCTTGTTGATGGCAGGTGGTTCAAGGTTCTTTCTGAACGTTGGTTTGTCGAGCGTGGAGATGAAAAGCTCTATAAGGGGATTGATCCCACCAGTTGGTGTATAAATGGCTGGGTCTCCCCCGGAGGCATGACCTTCTGCAAGTGGCACGAGCTCTGCGTGAGCGCCGACAAGTGGGCCAAGGACGAAGGCCCCAACGGCATGTTCCAATATGTCCTTCGGTACAGGGCTGAGAAACTAGCCGAGAACGAGAAAGCCCGCGCAAGAGAGCAGGCCATGAGAGAGACTGCTGAGCACAGAAGGTACCAGCTCGCCCTCAATGATGCGAAGAAAGAGACAGCCAACCAGGAAAAGACCTCCGACATCACCGAGGAGAAATCTGAAACCGCTCCCAAGTCCAAGCCTGACGTAGCTCCCAAGATTGAGGCTGAGATTGTCTCAAAGCCAGAGGCTGAGGTTGTCCCGAAAGCAGAGGCTGAGGTCTTGGTCTTCCCTAAGCTCGACCACGAAATCTCCGCTAGCATCAAAGCTGAGACCACCGCCGAGGTTGCCGCCCAGGTCGCTCCGGAGACCGACGCCGAGAGTACCCCACAGGTTACCCCCGACAGCACTCCCGACCAAACTCGTGCCGGCACCCCTGATCTCACCTCGGAGGAGGAGAATCAGGAGGAGACCGTAACGTCTAACACCTCAGACGAGGCCGAGAACACGCCTCCGTCGTCATCTTCTCCCCAGAATGACGAGACCCCAGAGGTAGACTTCAGACACGAAGGCGACCTGACGGCCGAAGAATTCGCCGCGTTCGAGAAGCACATGGAGGAGAGCTGGACCAAGTTCAGCCAGGAAACTATCGCGAAGGCAAAGAAAATCCCAGCCAACAAGGGTTCATCCCCTCAGTACATCATGCTGAAGCCTCTTGAGAAAAACACCGAGGACATTGAGGCTGTGGCCAAGCAGATGGAGGATTCCTGGCGCCGGGCTACTGAAGAGAATCTCAAGTCCAAGCCTACAGATGCGAGCAAAGTCCCCTTCATGCAGCTTCATGATCTGCGCAAGAACTTTCAGCCCCCCATTCGCATCGACATCAAGGTGCCTCAGTCCATGCAGAACGAGGTCTACCTCGACATTCCCGCAAGCCTTGCTGCGCGTAGGCACATTCATGTCGACATCAGCCACTATTAGGTTGGCTATCAACTCGCATTGCTCAGACACCAGTCTTCTCTTCAGTACTGCCTTTCAGTATTGATAATCCGTACATTTCGAGCTTCACTATTAAGCATCACAAGCATGACATGATATTGTACACATTACCACTCTTCGTTTGCTTTTTCACATTGCACCCTTCAGCAGCTTCACATTCGAGATTCTTTTCTTTCTTCCTCGGCAAGAAAGCGGAAGGGGTATATAGAAGTTCACGAACACACGCGCGCAATAGAGCATTTTCAGAGGGCATTACCCACACATAATTCGGGCCATTTCTTTTCTTTCTAGTCCTGAACACGACCAAGCGCTGGACTGTTCACTTTTTCTCTTCATCATCGTCTTTTTTTTCTATTATCTCTTTCAAGACTCTCGAAGTCTCTTCAGTTTTCAGCAACACGGGCACGATTGCCAGGATAGTTGGGTTTTGCTCGTTTCTCAGGGCATGTATTTGTTTAATTAGATACCCATTTGCTTTTCTTCTATGCATACGGGACGGGTTTGTATTGCTTGGGACACTCAAGAGGTTTCGAGGGACCTTAGGAGGTCAGGGGGATGCCTTAGATAAAGGCCGATGGGGCCAGCATGAATCAGGGAACGGATAGCTAGAGAAAATGAAAAGCTAAAAAAAACCATATCAAATGCCCAAAAATAAGCCTGTTTACCTTTCTTAGTGATGATTTGTCTTGCTCACTTGTCCGCAGCTATCGTGACGGGCTGTGATGTGATGAAGGTGAAGATGCAACCGTCCAGAGTGTTTTGAGTGGTCCGCATATCAACTCCCCTCAGAAAGAGGAAAAGAGGCCGAATAGCAATCTCCAAGAGGGGGGGGTAATGTCCCTCGGCTCCTACCGAAATATTCCGTGTGCTGGCATTCAATGTTCCTAACCGCCTTGTGAAGAAGACGCAAATTAGCCAGAAAACGCGGGGCAAAATACATCAAGTCTTATTTCCAAATTCCCCCTCACTGCAATCGCCTTATTATGTCCTCTTACAGTCACCGGACAAGAGCATCGTGACACAGAGGAAGAATGGCGATGGCGTATTGGAGAAAGGCAAGTGCGTAACCGCTTCAGGAGGTGCCAGTCAGGAACTCGGAAAGTTCAGGGGTAAACGGAGATTTACGGTGACGGGTAACCACACCGTTTCGGCAGCTTTCCCATTGGTTCACTTCACGTCTGCTAAAGCCGAACTCACGGACGAAATGGCCCTTTAACACTCAAGAAATCGCCAAGGATCGTCAACGATGTTGTACTATGCAATTTATGTCTGTTGTATCCTGGGGACTCGGCGAGGGTCATGACAGGTCTAGGCAATGCTTGGTATCATTGACAGCGCGGTATATAACCGCCTATGTACCCGCTACCCGCTCTGTCCCTCACGGGCATCTCTTGATCTCTTTTTCTCGGATCGAGACCTCAGAGACTCGACTGTCATGCAGCCAAAATTCCTCCTTCTCGGGGTGTTGGCTCCTCTGGGAGAATGCGCCCTCAAGATTGCAGCAGCTTTCAACGTGATCGAATACGTCCCCCTCCTCACCACTTCACAGGACTATTTCAATGGCTCGGCTTCCTTTGTCAACGGTGGTGTAGCGAACATCGTCCGCGACACCACCGTCGACTTGGCCGGCAATGCCGAGACTCAAGCCTTGCGTCAGTTCAACAACAATCCTTCTCTCAGAATCATCTGGAACGTAGCCCAAGTCCCGTACCGCATCGCCGCCAACAAAGCTCGCGGGATTTCTGCACTCAAGGATCTCAAAGGGAAGAAGATCGGGACTGTCTCCGGAACGTCGGCTGGCTACTTCATCGAACACTTCCTGTCTACTTCTGCTGGCCTAAAGCCGAGTGATTACACCGTTGTCTCGGGGAACGTCTGTCATGAAGCACCCTGCGGAAGCGGCACGTTTCCATACATGCTTGCCAGGGGAGAGATAGATGCCTTTGGATTCTGGGAGCCCATCCTACAGCTAGGAATCGATGCGCTGGGAGAGAACAAGACGGTGGTATTCCAGGACAAGAAAGTTTACCGGGAGATCTACAATCTGCACTCTACCAAAGAAAAGCTCGCCGACCCGAAGAAGAGAAAGGAGATTGTGCAGTTTCTGAGGGCGCTGATCAAAGCGCAGCAGGTCTTTGAGATGCAACCGGAGAAGGTCTATGCTAGGGTATCCAAGGCTGTCGACGTTTCGGTGCCTCTGCTGGAAAAGGTGTGGAGGGTACACGACTGGACAGGGGGGATTCCAGAGGATTTGTTGGATGTGCTCGTAGAGGAGGACAAGTACGTCGCGAGAGTAGACAAGAGGACGGCCGCAACTCGGGAAAAGTTGAAGACTTTGATCGACACGAGTGTGCTGGAGGAGGCGCTGCGGGCAAAGACATAGGGGTCGAGGTGTTCGGAGGGGCGGCAGAGGTCCGGTTGAGGGCCAGAACTATGCGGCAGACGGGGCGGAGGTTTCTGAATCAGGATGGAGGAAGAACGTTGTTCCAGTTTAGGCAATCGGGGAACAAACAACCTAAGTTATCAGTCTGTGAATTAGCTGAGAGCTGAAAGTCCAATGAGAATCCGATCGGCAAGTTCCGTTACATGATTGCCCCCTGAATATCTGAGGATCTAGAAGCGGATCTTGCCGACCCAGGCAACTGGAACCGACAGATACTCGACACGAGTAACCACCGGGTCGGGCTTGATTCTTTGTCTGCCGTCTTCGGGGGAAGCCAAGGACGGATATGCTTTCCCCCACGTAAAATATGAGACCACTTTTCGATTCCTGCCGTTGGTGGCCTCGCCGCTTCTTGTTGAAGTTGGCTGTATCAAACAAAGGAAAAAAGACCACAAAGGTAAAGATGCACACTGTTCAAAAAAATAGCCGAGATTCTAGAAGAGGAACTAGAGAGAGTTTGATGAAATGCCCAATAACAGGATTGAACTGTTGACCTTCGCATGACTTGATATTCCTCGAGAGGAGATATTAGTACGACGCTCTAACCAGCTGAGCTAATCGGGCTTAGATAATTATTTGATGAATGTTTTGTTCAGATGTTGCACTTGTGAGCAGTGAGGTCAAGAGAGAGAGAGGAAAAGAGAAAGAAAAAGAGGTTGGAGACAAATGCAAAAGATAAGGACTCGGATACCGGGAGTCGAACCCGGGGCTGTTGAGAGAACAGGCACTTCTGAGAAGTGAGAGTCAACGATGTTACCGCTACACCATACCCGAGAGGATGGCTTCCGATTGGAATGTTGACTTAGCAGAAAGAAAATGGCTTGATATTGGCGTGAATTAAGACAAAATTCTTTCTTTGTGTGGTGGGGTTGTTTGCGTGTGGTGGGCCTTAACGTTGACTGGGCTTGGATGACCGATGACGTAACAGGTAACTGACGGTCGACACTCGACAGAGGTCGTGCTGTTGATGGGAAGGGCTGCCGTGTGTGACGGAATATTGATTGATCAAAAAAAAAAAAAAAAAAGAGATCGCCAGAGACACGATTTAGGTATTCTGAAAGATTCGACCTTGTTTGACGTTTCGTTCGAACCGATGGATCGAGATATCAGCCCGCCTCCATTGAAACGCAGGAAATTTAACTTACAACCTCTTGATCAGGAGAGACCAACCGGGACCGAGTCGGTATTAGCTGGCCCTGCAATGCAAGCACGGTCTTTTCTGAAGGACACAGCGCAGTCTGTTCGCATATTTTCATGGAACATAAACGGAGTCGAAGCATTTCTGCCTTCTGCTTCGCCGAAAATTACAACGTTCTTCAAACGTGCAGATGGCAGAGCAGTGAGTCCACCAAGAACAACCAGAGAGTCATCAACAAACTCGCTTCGGTCATTCGTACGTCGTCACAACTGGCCAGAGGTCCTCTTTCTGCAAGAGATAAAGATAAAGAACGGTAATTCGAAAACTGTAGCTGCTCTCCTTGCCAGTCTCAACACTCCGCTGGATGCCAAGGACAGTATCAGTGACGACCGTTCCTACACTTTGCACACCGTTCTTCCAAAAGACAAATTCAACGCCAAGGCCTTCAACGGTAAACTGTACGGCGTCGGTACAGTGATTCGTAAAGACTTTGCACAGTCTCACTCCGCTTACACTCGGGATGTTGACTGGGACCTCGAAGGACGTGTGAGTATCACCGAGCTTAACCGGAAATCAGGCAGTCGTCAAGGCGCAGCACCGGAACGAGACCAGGCCTCATCTTCGTCACTACCGCCGCCTCTTGCCTTCGTCAACGTCTATGCGGTTAATGGAACGTCTGCTCCATATCGGTCCCCAGAAACAGGCAAAATCATAAGCACCCGACATGCCCACAAAATCGCATTTCACTCACATCTGCGAGACGAATGCCTCGGGCTAGAAGCTCGCGGTTTTGATGTCGTTGTTGCAGGAGACTTGAATATTGCTCGCGGCCTGTTAGACGGGCATCCAAACCTCAGAACTTTCCCGAAACAGCATTGCGTCAACAGAGCCGACTTCAACGTCAAGTTTTTCGGAGACGAAGATAACCTCCGTGCACAGGCATACGTCACAGGCTCGACGGCGGAACAAGCCGTCTTTGATTCGGTTGATGTCTTTCGTGCTATTCGCGGGACCGAGAGAAAATATACCTATCATCCTCGGACGCGGGACTGGGGAAGCAGCGGCGACCGTGTTGATCTGATTATGGTGTCAAAGGGACTCTGGGAATCAGGTCGTGTTCTTGAGACAGACATCTTGGACTCGCCGCAAGAGCGCGGCCCCAGTGACCACGTGCCTCTTTGGGTGAGGCTCAAATATTCTTCAAGAGAAACGACAGAGGAAGATGGAGCCATCTGACTACGGAGAAGAGTAAAAAATCGCAGAAATTGCCCCTTCAAGTACTCAACTCCGAGGAATTTCATGTGGCAGGCGGTGACCTAGCCCTTTGTAGGGCGACTTCCGGAGCAAGCGAATCCCCTCCATCATTCTTTGTTCAGAGTATCCCGCCCGACTCCTCGGAACCGGTCCCAGAAGAAGGGTACGCCGATCATTCCCCGCTCTGTAGGATGCGCGCTCTTTGTCATATACCAGAATAACACCAGAGTAGGTTGCGCTTCCTACCAAGCTTTTCACCGTATCTCAGACATAGCAAGCTGGAGGCACCAAATGTCTACAACGCGATGGATTTTACCGAGGAGGAAAAGTGCTTGTTGGATGCACTGCGGACTCGAACAGTGGAATCGCGAATGCAAACAGATATCTATGGGAACCCACGGCCTCGAATGTTTCGGCCTGTAGTGATGAGGAAGAGGCGGGGGAGGCATAGGAGGATCCCACCAGCCATGGTCGAGAACGAACCGCAAATACAGCTGCCGGAACCTGTGGAGGAGAGTGCACCGTCCGTTCCACCTGCATCACCAACAAATGGTACCATGGAAACACAAGCTCCACCGGTTCCTACCTGTGTACAACACCTGTCGTTGGTAATACGATCCATACCAACTGCAGCGGCCCAGTCGTCGTCTACATCACAAGCAGCATCACCCTCACCGTCATTACCGCCTCAATCATCTTCTGCATCAATACCGCCAGCAACATCATCTCATTCACTCCCGATACAACGGACGGTTTCACTGCCACCACCATCACCCCTGCATGCCACAGCTCAACTCTGCCCCCTCTTTCTTAAAAGGAAACGTGATCAACGATTACCAGACCCCCAAACCCTAACCGAGTATGCAACAACAGCTCTCCACTGCCAGAACTCAATCGACCACTCAGAGGGATTCACAAATCATTTTCGACCTTCCAATAGCAAACGGAAGCGATCAGAAGGTTCCGTCTCCGGAAGAGAAGAAGACTTTGAGGACGCTTTCAACAGCCAGCTTACACTTAACGTTGACGACAACACCGACGACCCTGAAAGACTGATCCACTTTCGGAGAGCAGACCGTCGACCGTCGCTTGCCTCGTTTGGGTCTTTCAAATACTCTTACCACAGCGAGAGCAGCGACGGGGTACGCTCATCAAGTTCAGGCCACAGTAGTGTGCAGATGAGACCAACCAGAGTCCGGCTGTCACCTTCGTTTGCGTCGTCATCAAAAGTTACCACGGAAGATCGAGATGAGGGATAAGCAGCCATTTGTTGGCACACACAAACAAACAAACAATCATTGTGCAATTTGCAAATAATGCAGGATTGTCCAAGCACATAGATCACAACTTCAGGCGCATGTCGTCTGAAGATCTTAGTACATATTTGCATCATGTTTATGCCGGAGCCTTGGTTTATAGACCATACGAAGATATCCAAACGAATAGACCGCAACTTGGCGGAAGAAGACGCTGGGATAGAAACGGGGACCAGCTACACGCACGCCCCGTCGGCTCTTGATGTATAGACACGGAAAAAAGGAGACCAGCTTGGATTGGACTGGGTATCATGGATGGGGAACAGCTCAATGGAATGGGCTGGGAGGTATGCTTGGGCGTGAGGGGACTCCGATACAGGGCATGTCATCTGGGGGGTGAGGGGGTTGGATCAGCGTCGTCAGTTATTTTGCGGGATCTAAAGGATGCAATCTGGGAGGACAGGGAGGGGCATCTTATCCCGTCAGCTTGAGGGCCAAAGGCCCCCGAGCACCGTGTCTACCTTATTGATGACCGTTTTATCATGAAAAGTTTCCAAGATACCTGGTAGAGAATCTTTTAATCTACCTAGGGGAACCAGCTCAAGCAGAGCTGTGCTAAGGAGAACATCTTTAATTTTCGAGATACATTTACTCCAGAGATAGGAGATCAAGGTACCCAGCCAAATGTCCAGATTAACGGTTCATCATGTTGACTTACCCAAACCGTCACGAAGGAAAAAGGGAGAAACTTGGTATTCGTACACGCGCTGGTAATCACCGAGTCAGAGGAAACACAGAAGAAACAGAAGAAAACGGCAGGATGGAAGCAGGGAAGAGGAGCCATCTAGCACTGAATCACCCTCTCCCCAGTAGGCAGCGACATTTCATACTCCAACACAAGCTTGACAGTCTTGCCCGCGCCCAGACTGACTTCCCAGTTGACCTCACCGCCCTTCCTCAGGGAAGCCACTGCGCGTCCCCAGTTCTGGTCTGCTGGGCCTTCTTTTCCACCGGCCAAGCCCGTCAACATCCCATTGCCGCCCACGGACATGCCGCGCGGGTACAAGACATCAATCCGCAACTTCTCGTCCTCAGAGACAGGGACCTGGTCAAGCACAGTGATCTCCACAGGCTTTTGGCCCTGCGACGCGCGGGTGTTGACCAAAGTGATAGTCCGCGTATAAACACTGTTGTCACCCTTGGTGAACACCCCCGTGGTGCTGCGCTTGATATCCGGCTTGGGGTACGCCACTTTGATGGCCGGGTCGACGCCCAAGGGCATCTTGAAGGTGTCACCGGCGCTGCATCTCGGAAGAGTAGAGCGACCCATGAACGTCCCGTCAAGGGTCAGACCCGTGGGGCCCTTCAGCAGGGTCAACTTGGAGGTATTCCGCAGACGGCCTTTGAGGAAGGCGGCGGGCTTGTACTTGGCAACCACGGTGCGGCTGAATACAACATTCTGGAAAGAAATGCGAGCGACCCGCTGCTTGGACTGAGTTGAGGACGGCTTGAGGGTCTTGAGGTTGGGCAAGTCGTACGTCGCCGTGAGACCTGTTTCCTCAAAGGCAGAGTCCTGGAAGGAGACTTCGGGGATGGGCTCCAGCATGGTCTGCCCGTCGTCTTCCTCCGAGGAGCCATCATCGTCAAAAGCAAAGCGGTTGCCGCCACCACCGCCGGGGGAAGCTGATCTTCTTCTTTTATCGGAGGATGGCATTGATGCCCCGGCTTTGCTCTTCTTAGCAAAGCTGTTGGGCGCAAAGCTGGAGGCACCTCCAACAGCATTGGGGGCGGGTGCAGAAGTGTTGCCATAGGAGTTCTCCACTGACAAAGCTTGTATTTGGGGCATGGGCGCTGAAATCTGCGGTCCTCCGCGTCCTGGAGGTGGTGGCTGCTGTTGCTGCATTTGCTGCATTTGTTGCATTTGGTGAAGCTGGAAAGGAGGAGGTGCTTGCTCCTGGCGGGCCATCATCAAACGCTTCTTATTTTGTTGTTCTAGTAGCATTAATTGCATTTGATAGTCCTGGAGGCTGTGGTTTGAAGTCTCTGGGTGAAAAGCACTGGCATCAAGACCAAAAAGGTTGGCGCGCGGTTTCTGCTGGTGTGTTGTGCTCTGGGAGGCACTCCACATCTGTTTCTGCACGTGCTCCTCGCGACTGACGACGCCATCATCGGGATTCCAGGCGGCATTGCGACCAGCGAGCCGCAGTCGCCAGGGTGCCAACGCGGGGGTTTCATCCTGCAGACCCAAGAAGTTGGCCTGGGAGGTGCTGAGGATAACCTTGGAATTTGCCCATGTCTCGGAGGTCATGTTGGTGAGCTGTGCGTCAAAGCAAAGCATGGCCGTGTTGGTGGTAGTGGAAAGGGCGAGGTCATAACTGGGAGACCAGAAGGCAGACGACGTGACGTAGGAGATTGAGAGGTCGCAAGTGAGCTCTGCAGCGTTGTCGGCAGGAGCCTTCTCTGACACGACCTTGACATCGGCCGCACTGGCGATGGAGCTCCTCCGGGATGAAGTCGGAGTGAAGTTGGAGCCCTCAAGGGTAATGCGAACGGTGTAAACCAGCTTGGGCCAGAACAGCTCCCGTTCCTTGCGGATGCGGGCCTTTTCTTTCCGCCGCTCGTCTCTGCGCCGGCGGTCCCTCTGTTGCACCTTATCCTTGGCCTTGTTCGCCTTTTCCTTTTCTTTGGTCTGCAACTTTTGGAGGCGCAGGTATTCACGCTCGAGTCTTGAAGTCTCCTTTTGCAGCTCGCGGACACGAACCACACTTCCGGCACGCTCTTGGTATAACTTTGCGCGCTCATCTCTGTACTGTGCGAGTCCTACATCGATCTCGACCCCCCGTTTCTTATCAAGAGACTTGCCGTAGGCGTCGAGAAACTTGAGGCGATCCTGGACACTGGCTTGGATGTCCTCTTCCCGATATATCTTGTCTCTGTAGGTCTGGAGAAGGTTATTCACGGCGTCAAGCTCCTTTTTGTCCTTGGTCTCGTCCTCGTTATCGTCATCGTCGTCTGATTCCGACTCAGAGTCGTCGGAGTCCGGGTAGATCTCTTGGAAAATATCACGATTGGGAAGAAGCTCGACAGTAATATCGGTGATGATGGCGGAGCCGGTGCCCTCGACCTTGATGGACTGCTCGTCGGCGGTAGGAGTAATTCCGACGACAGTGATCTCGTTTGAGCCTGGCTGTAGAAATGGTCAGGCGATTGACAGCGGACGAGGAGGGAGGCAGATTCTGGCTTACCTTGAGGGCAACATCCTTGATGTCTCGAACAACCTGCGCCCGAGTGGGAAAGAGGGTGACGGAGCGGGTAGGGAGATCGCGAACTCGAACCTCCTGCTTGTGAAGGGTGTCCATGTTGCAAATGTTTAGCAGGGAAAGGGCAGAAGTGAACGAGTAAAGTAAGGATGAAGAAGCTATGAACTCAAGATGAGACTGTCGAGCTTGAGAATACGATGAACAGAGGGGGGGGGGGAAGCAGGTATACTTATACCTGACGGTCAACTATTCTCTGACCAACTTGACCGAGGACGGCCTTCGTGAGGAGTCACTGTCAACGGTGATTAACATCTCCATTTTGGGGTGGGCAGCCTGGCCAATTGTGATAACACGCGGATTCAGGTAGGACGGCAAGGCAACCAGATCTCCTCCATCACTGTGGCAGTTTGTTGTAGGTTGCAAGTCTGTGGTGCAGCCCATCTGCCTTGGTGCAAGCCACCAATTTCGCGGCGGCCTCTGTGGTTGAGCTGCAACAGAATATGTGACCAGTAAGGCGGAGAGTACCAGGGGCAAATTGAGTAAACTGTCCCGCGTAGGACTTGCCAACCCCGCTTTTTCTTGTGCACTGGTTTCGCTCAAGTGTGCGGAACACAACCGCTGTAGTATTGCTGGGAGGGCGCGTGATTCGCTCCCGGATTCGCGGAGAATGCTATTTTGGCTTGATCGATATCATGACCTCTCAGTCCTGAAGATCTCCAACTTTGGAATACATGAATACCTACCACTCAGGAGCAAATGTCTGGACTGCCGCAGGCCGGTTCCTTTCCCTGGCTTGGCGGTTTGCCCAACGAGAACCGTCAGTGACACTGACACCACTGAGAAGGGATCCACACGAGCTTGTCTTAAAGCGGGGCAAAAGGTGTGGCCCAAGCTCCCAGTTTCAGCTCGCCAGTGCCCAGCAGCCCAATCCGTTTTGGTCAAGCTGGTGTCTCCCCAGCCACTTCAATTGCAAAATGTCTCTCACCCGAGATCTCATGATGTGATATTTTGCTTGTGGTCATTTTGATGAACTTGTGTGATTTTTGGATTTTTGCTCTGAACTTCTCATGCAGTAATTTGTTTTCATATAAGACTGTAAAGACAACACAATGGCGGACCGAGCAGAGCGAGCAGACCGTGACCGGGTTGATCGCGATAGAGTCGATCGCGACAAAACAGCCCGGACTGATCGCGGTGACCGTGACAGAACAGATCGCGATAGAACAGACCGTGATCGCACCGATCGCGACAGGAGTGACCGTCGAACTCCCCCTGATGGAAGAAGGCCAGAGGAAAAGACTCGATATGATTATGACCAAATCTCTCGGGTCGGCGGGAAAGATTCATCCGCTTCCCGATATGATTATGACCAGTCTGTCTCTCGAGCCGGTGGAAAAGATTCAACTTCAGGACCCCGTTACGACTACGACCAGCCAACATCTCGAGCCGGACCCGGCGGCGGGAAAGATTCAACCTCAGCCCCCCGCTACGAGTACGACCAAGCCCCCGGCCCTGCTCCGTACACCACAACCGCCGGGCCAGTCCCTGCCACCAAAACCAGATCAGACGCCGACATAGGCTTCGCCCCCGTCCCTGTTCTCACCGATGCCGGGTACCGCCCTCCTCCTGGCCCCGACCACTACGCTTCCTACCCTCCGCCCGGCACCGAGCTCCCCTACGGACGGCCACCCCCTCCAGGGCAAAGCGCAAGCTACCCCCTCCCCCCTCAAAGCTCCGGCATCTCTTCCTATCCCCCCCCAGGTCCTCCCGGTGGTCCCCAGGTAACCGGCGCCAACGGCACCTACTACTCAAACCACTACCAACCACCGGAAGTCCTCGCCGGACCCGCAGCCATTGCCGGCGCAGCAGCAGCGGGCTCTGTGGTGGGCGGCAGTATGCACGGGAGCATGCACCACATCAACCCCATGCCTCTGCCTTCTCCCGGTGGACCTCTCCCTTTGGCGGTTCAGCAAAACCAAGTCGGGTCTTACTACGGCTACCAGTCCCCTCCTTTGAAAATGCTACACAGCCGCACTGAGTCTTCAGTCAGGGAATATGTGTCGCTTCAACGCCAGCGGAACATGGTGCTCAAGAAGGGCACCCAAAGTGAGCTTGTGGCGGTCGAAAATAGACTCCGCAGCCAGGCGGCGTCTGCGCTGGCCGATCTGAGGGTGTTGAGGAACGAGATCAATGAGATTGTTATCTCGGCAGAAGGGCAAAGGTGGAGGCGGTGGATTATGGGCGGCATTTTGTGAGTAATCTCCTTTTTTTCTCCATTCTTGGTTGTATCAAGTGGCTTGGGTGAGGCTAACCAGAAAATCCAGTGCATCCTTTATTCCTCTGGTGAAGAAGCTGTTCAAGCCCCCTAGAGAGGGACCAATCTCAGGTCGCAAGAGACCTGCCGGCGTCAGCAGGACCGAGTACGCATTCCGCAAGAGCAAGAGCCTGGTCGACAGGATCCTGAGCTGGAATAAACGCCCGGGGATCGCGACAGTGGCATTCTTTGTGTTTGCCGTGCTGTATATTTTCACCAACGAGGTATCTCTCCGGGTTTCGAGGACGATCGCGAAGAGACTGAGGAGGTTGACGGCAAAGGTGGAGAGCGGTGAAGGAGATATCAACGAGGACGACTTGAAGGCGTTACAGGGGTGGAGGTGGAGGGTTTTGATGTTCCTGGACTGATAGGAGCAGAATTTGATGGGCCCACGAGTTCATGGATGATGATTATGACTGATGACAGTTTCGAGTTTACCAATGAGGTTTTGTGCGAGATATTATCTAGGTTGTAAAGCATGGATGCTGTGTCAGATGTGGTTGAGTTCGTTAGCGTACCGGAGGTATTGTAGCGGCGCGTAGTAGTTCTTGTAGCCGTACGGTTTAGCGCTGCGTTGTAGATTGCAAACAAAATGTTATCTCTCCTACTCAAAAAGCCCAATTAGGTAGCCCTCCCCTACCGTAGTTGCTAGTCCTCCACTTCATCTGTGTCATGGTCAACATCCGCGTCCACGCCCCCGCCACGGCAAGATACTTGGCTAGTATTATCTACACTGCTGGTTTCCGTTTGCGTTGTCCTTGTCTTGGCCGTTGAAAGCTCCGAGGAGTCAAACAGCCTTGCCAGTTCATCGGCAGCCATCGTCAGCTGGCCCGCACTACCCTCTCGAAGTGTGTTATGTCTTTGTGGAGGGTGTGATAAACCAGACCGTTGATGCTGGTGTTGAAGTGGAGAGAACGGCGGTGCGAACCTTGATTGTTGGGGACTGGTGTGCGATATCTGGCGATGAACGGGGGAGAAGCTGCTTTGGTTGTGCGTGCTTGACGTACTCATGGACCCCTGGCGAGTTGGCTGCTGCTGCTGCCGCTGCTGTTGTTGTTCCCAACCTCCAAACGGGTAATTGTTGCTCCCTTGAAAAGTCTGCGTGGGGGAGATCGTACCGGTAGACGATAGCTGACTTGAAGCAGAAGCAGGCGACAGCGCACTGCCAGTCACGCTCCCTAAAGAACCTACTGCAGAGCCCGGCTTGAGTCTGTTCGCCTGCATCGTAACCTGATCCACCATCTGTCGCCTCAGCGCTTCCAGATGTTGATACCTCACAAACAGGCTGTTGCTGTTACCACTAGCCGGGGACTGGGCACCAACCAAGGACCTCCCCATGATCGCCAGCGTCTGGCCCGCGCAGAAGACTGTCGCTTCCCAAGCAGCCACCATTTGGGTTTCCATTCGGTTAGTCAGTGTCGTGATTGTCTCGAAAACTCTCCCCATCTTGCGTCTGTATCTGTCAAGCAATTCGTCGCTGACACCCGCTTCTCGTAACTCGGTGTCCATCTTCTGACACTCGTCGTGTAGGTCGACATGGGCTAGCCATTCCCTCTTGTGGGTGGGGCATTTTATAGGGAAGTGGTAGATTTCGCCGAAGTCGATGGGTGTTCGGAGAGGACATGTTGGATAGGGATTTGAAAGATCGTCGCAGTGGCCTTCTGGACAGAAGCGCACTACTGGCGGCGGAGGGGTGGGCACGTATTGCAGGTCGCAGCAGGCGTATTTGATGATTGGGATGAAGCACATTGTCTTCGCTTTGGTGGAGTAGGTAGGTACGAGTTAGAAGTAGAAAAATCGATTTCTGTCAAAAGCTGCTTCTCTGTTGATTAGTCTTGAGTGCCTTCGGCAAAGCCTGCAGAAGACTGAAAATCCGTAACTCTGGACGATATAGCTGTTATACCTGGGCGTAGAAGGCGGCCCGGGCATGGCGTGAGCGTCGGTACGAATTGACCAACCAATTGATACCATCCAGCCGGCTTCGAGCCGAAGCTGGGTTGCAAGTGCTACCTGCTGTGCGATCGTTGTGCACACAGACCAAAGGCAAACTGCACTATGATTTGGAATCTTAGCTGCAGCGAGCCATATCTCCGACCACCCAACTTTCTTGTCAGTCATTGGTTGGTAGTTGCCTAACAACAATTTTTTTCAGTTCAGATCTACGCCGATGTTCGAGATCTTGCCGTGGTTATCGACACCTCTCGACGACTTGCTCTCGACTGGGACTGGAGCCTCAAGGATCGATACCGAATCGTACCCCGGGGTTACCAATCGGCATCCTCTCCGCGGAAGTGCGATGCAGTTGTAATTCAAGCCTTCGGTCTTCAGCCTTGAGCCGAAGTGCGGGGAGCTACACCCGGATACTGCTTAGGCTCCTGCAGACACGGCATGGCATTCAGGGGGGCACAGTGATGCCATTTGCTCGGTCGGATTCGTTAACCCCGCTCGGCTTCGAGTCCAGGTCTTGATGTCTTGCTAGGAAACTTCTGGTACGACGTGATCTCTAATCCCCTTTGGCTGAGAAATCATGATTACAATGCAGAAGATAGTTCGAAAAGTGCAACTGGGGATTAGCAGCTAGCATCAGTACACCGTTCCTGACAGGGATCCAGTCTCATCGACATCATCATCACGGTTGTCTCTGAACATGAAGCCAGCAGTCTCCGACTGGCGCGTTGGCTTGAGAACCTTTTAGGTATAAGAGGGTGACGAGGTGCCGCTGTCTTACCTCCAATCGCCCATCTAGGTACATCTGCTTGGAGAACCAGTCAACGCAATATGTCGCTCAACACTTCTTGGTCGTTCACCCCTTTTCCGCCTTTCCCGGCGACGATCCTCCCTAATGTGGCCTACTGGAATGCCACCAATCAGTTCAACAACTTGACGTACCAGATTGGGGTTTCCTGGCCCTTTGAATGGGATTCCCGCAATGTGACCAACAAGACCGCTCTATCGATGTGAGTGTCCTTTTTGCATGTTATTTCTGCATATACTATTGCTGACATCTTTACCATAGGTATGTCATCGACGGAAATGCTCTCGGACTCACAGCCGCGGAAGCATTCAAGCGCCGCCAGCCCGTATCGTTCAATCAACCTGACAGCCTTGTCGTGAGCATCGGCTACCCTTTGAGCGACTCGGTATATGACCTCGCCCAGCGCGCCATCGATTTCCGTCCTCCCCTTCCCACGCCGCAAATGCCCCCTTCTGGAGCTGATGATTTCATCGCTTTCATTGACGGCTCCTTGCGCCCCTGGATCAAGACATCTGTCTTTCCAAACGTCAAGTTTGGAAGGGATGCTCTATTCGGACATTCCTTTGGCGGCTTGTTCGTCACATATGCGCTCGTCTCCAATCCCAACCTGTTTGATACATATTTTGTCGTCAGCCCGGCCCTAAATTGGAACAATGGGTCGATTCTTGACGATGTTACTGCGAGGTTTGGGAACGGCATCGATATTCCTGGATCGTGGTGCTCGTCCTGCCCTGATGGCGACCAAAGGGCACCTTGGTGCCTTGACAGGTCCAAAGCAATCAATACCACCAAACCGGCAGTGGCGATCAGCTATGGAACCCTCGAAACGTTTCCTGTTAGGACAAGAACGGAGACAGAAGCTGAGTTTCAAGTTCGCAAAGCCGTTTGGCGGTCGTACGACGTGGGGACCTATTCTCATGAATTGTTTGACAGACTCGAGGGCAGCGGGAGGTTTAGAGATGTTGCGCTGAAAGAGTACTATGGTTCGGATCACAGTACTCTTGGGGCGAGCGCGCTCAATGACGGCGTGGATTACTTCATCGACTGGTAGGGCGGAAAAGTTGTTGGGGTTATAGTGCCAATTTCGGAGACTCCAAACGTGACGACGCCGTGCGCAGGGTTGCTTTCTCAATTGTGACTGCTGGATGATGATTGTGTCTACAACTTGGAGCCAGCCCCATGAGAGTGATGTGCAGTCAGTTAATATCTCCTCGATACAGCATCTGTGATCTCTGATTCTAGGGCCCCTCGTCGTACATCGCCACTGCATGATTAACACGGAAAACATTCCCTATCCGCACCTCTTTGGTCCGAACTTTGGGGGACAAGGGTTCGACAAAATTTTCACCCGGCTGTAGGCAGGGTTACCGGTCAGCCTGTCACGGTGCCTGATTTTGCCATCTGGAGAATCGCTGCCGAGTGCCTATCAACGAGGGTGCCTTCTGACGATGGAGGGTTCAGAGACCCTGTGCCGCGAAAGGGAGGCTCGACAGCCAGAGAAAGAGAAACGTGAAGCTCAGGCTCAACCGCTGCACTGCTCACTTCACCTACTGCTTCGATGCTACCCGGAGCCAGGTTTCCAGGCGCAGCTTTGTTTGTTGAAGTTGTGAGAATGACGTCTCGAATCCTTGAACCAAAAGGACAGCGTTAGTTGGGTTAAATGATGTTACAAGTGTGCTCATACCCCTATGGTTGACATTGGACGATAACCCCTGAACACACACCACTTGATGTAAATTCTGACACACTCAGGTTACAAACCTTGAATATGTTACAACTGGCAAGTCATGCTTCAACCAAGACCCATTATTTGCAGTTACGTTACCGTTCCAAACATTGTCGACACATGATCGTGTTCATGTGTGCCTGGCCGTTCATGCACTGAAATGGTCTATAAAGTCTAGCGTGAGCTCATAAATTCTTGGACTTGATCTCTATCCTTTTCATGCCTGTCGATGTGCCTTACGCTTACGCTGTCAACATCCTGTCACTCTCAGTGATACGAAAATGTGCAAGGAATTCGAACTGGTTTTTCCACCTCCGCTGGAGTTGGTTCAGCACAAAGATGGCTCAGTGACCACGTCTCCACCTCTTTGCAGCGACAGTTGCCTTGTGTATACTGACCGCACACGTTACCTATACACGATGATCCAGGAATAATTGGGGTGGAGGTGCCAAGAAGCCCCGAAATGCTCGACGACAACCGTCCCTGTTGTACTGCCGTTGCACTGTTGGTATCACACCACCAAGATGGCGCAGCAAGCATTCGACAACTGGGAAATGACCCGAACCAAGCGCCAAAATCCCGGGTCGTGGGGTTCGAGTGATTACAAGATTGATCAGTTCTGGCTAGCCCGAATGAAGCTCCTCGAGAGCCACTATGTCACTGTCATACGATACTGGCTCTACTCCACTGCCCAGGATGCACGATATACCCGTATTGCAATTTATTCTCGGACCACCAGCCTGGGCAGGGAATATATCGGCGACCTCGAAACAGCCACGACCTTGCTCGAAGCCTACTCGATCTCCTCACAGCGCTCACACGCACCGTTTTGGCAGACACGCGAACAACGAGTTCTCAAAGGGTTCCTGGACCACTCAGTCGATGGGTGGTATAACGTCGAGTTCATCGACCTCCCGAATCCTGACCCGAAATCCAAAAAGGATCCCGACGTTATATGCATCAGCACTGCCGCTGGTGATCCGTATCAGGGACCGTGGTCGTCCAAGTTCTACAGCTTCGCTTATCCCAAGGACCCCAAGAAAGCAGTGCACGGATACCTTAAGTATCTGCCTGAGAGCGTCAAAAATCCTCCAAAGAGACTTCTTCCGCTTCCTGGATTCTCCCCGGGGGGGAAAGTGATGAACGGACGAGTCGAAGAGCCAAACCCATTGAGACGGGAGACGAATTCACAGACTCACCGTGAACCGAGAGCACACCCAGCTCTACCGTCTCGCTCGCAAGATGGATCATCAGCTTCCTCGAATAGTATTAAAAGACGCGGTCGTTAAGACCGTTCTCTCTGAGCAGATAGTAGTCTTTTAAGGGTATGGTCCCCCACACCTGTCCTCCTGGTCGGAAAGCGGACTTTTACCCTGGAATGGAGTGTCATTGTCACTGACATTGGCTTTCTAAAGGTTCAACCCAGAGAGTCCCCTAGGTATTTGAGAAGTCTGTAGGAATAGTATCACGGGCTGTGCTAAAGCAACGATGGCACCTCACTGGACGACGCAGGACGTCGTCATATGAATGCAATTCTTTTTTAAATTTGGCGCGTAAAATGCATTTGTTGGGTGAAGTTCTGCAAGAAAAAAAGTTTAAGTTGTCGTGTGATCAGATGGGCGTACTTATGCCTACATGTATCAGAGACTGAATGCAATCAAAGATTGTACTGAGCCACAGCTTGAGTGGTTCCAACCTGACACTCAGAGAACCTTGCAGCACAGAAGTTTCCAGGAGGAAGTCCACAGCCCAGATCACTGTAACCCACCTGGCAGCTGTTTGGAAACCCCTGCTGTGGCATACTTTTAACTTTTCATACTTCCCGATTCGCAGCCATGGGTCGTTGCCTGTTGGACACCCATATCTGTTTCTTCCCTCTTCAAAAACTTTCTTTCGCCTTCTTACATCGTCGATTTACACAAAGAAAATGGCACAGTCGATGCAAAATGACCATCATGACGACAACCCTCAGCGGCGCTTTTCAAATCCTTTCGCGACACTCCATGTCTTCGAGCCTGAAGAGGTATCTCCAAATGACACTGCTGATGTCAGAATTTCCGCTTCATCAAAAGATGATCCTGAGACTCAACAGGATAAAGAGGCTCTAGTGCGGGAGCACAATGAGGCCTTAAATGACTTTAATCAGCTTCACGACCAGGTGTTGATTCTGAGAAAGAAAGTCAATATTCTCTGGGGTGAATACATAAGGGCCCTCCATCCACACGCTATCGCCGTGGCATCCAACACAGCCATAGACCTTGCCCGCGAGATGGAAGAGAAGATAGCACTGCGTTTGGACCGCTTTGGTGGTGTTGGCGAATTCGTGGTCTCCAGGTTCCGGAAAGATCTCGACAAACACTGTGATGATGATGGCTCCGAGACATACTACAAGGTTGCTAAGGTGACAATGTTTGAGGCGCAACACCTACTCGAGATTTTTCGCATGGCTTGCCTCAAGATGAGATCCAAAACGGCCGGGGTTGGGGGGACCAGCAAATTCCAACGCTGTACGACGGTAAGCTATTCGGGTGGTATGACCCGAAACAAGCCAGTAAATGCACCACAGCACACCAGAAGTATTCCCGGGACCACGCTGGATTTTTGGAGGTCCTATCTGAGGCGACCATTTTGATCTCGAAGCTCAAGTGGGATAACGTTCAAGATGAGTTCACGCGCGGAGTTCGACTCATTATGGCCGACCCGACCAAGCCCCTGTCGTGATGGATGGTCTTTGCTGCCCAAATCCTCATCGATAACCTCGAGATCCTGGCTCCCAGTTTCGAATATATATATCGGAATTTCAATGAAACCTGTGAGGACATAAAACTGAGAACGATGTTGATCCTTCAAGCGCAGGAAGGGAGAACCCGACCGTCAGGGTGGCCAATGAAAAGGGATGAGGAACTCAGGAAGCTGCGGCAAGACGCAGCCTTTTTTAGGCAAGACATCCAGCTTGGCGAGGGAAGCGTGCCTTTTCGTGAAGATGCCATTTCGAAGTGGAAACAGAAACTCTTACCTTTGAAGTGCCAGGAACAGAGAGGGAAAGCTTTCTGATGAAGCACAATGCTGTTTTCGCAGGACTCTGGACACACCACCTGCTGACAGCCTGGCACATCACGGCCACTGACTACGCCAACGCCTGGGGCGCGGTTCTGGCCGCGAATCAGCTCAACCACGCAGTCTATATATTAAACAAAATGGCAGACCGTGACCAAAGTGCATTCCGATGGTTCGATATGCTCTTCCTGAATGATAAGCTGGGAACCCAACGGCTTTGGGTCGGCTCAGCCCCAAGAGTCATAGAGGACTGCTGGAAGCAGTGGTGTCTTTGTCAAGGGATATCAATCCACCACTTTGCGGGCAGGATTCTGAAAAGGACTCTGGGACGACCGAGCGGCCAGGAAAGATTCTTGGTCAGTCGCTTGGAGGATATGAGGAGGGAACGCGCCAAATGTCGACATGGATGATAAGGAACGGGCGGAGGAGGTGGGGTCCTACCCCAAGACATAAAACATAAAATGTAGAGTTGGATTAGATATATCATGGAAATGGTAGTCGTGGTACTCTGGCCGTTCGAAAATATGCTAGATCACGGCCGTCTCAAAATGACCCACGCCGGGAAATAAAATCTCTGCCCAGGCTCAACGCCTACCGCCGACAGCTCGACTCATATCTATCTATTCATCACCGGAATGAGCCTGACCTTTAGGGGCCGCTTCTCCCAAAACAGAAACGACTTCTGCTTCTTGATCCAATCATCTTCGTCCTCGTCCGCCAAGCTCATGTCAAACTCGTAAATCAGCCGGGCAAATATGAGCCGCATTTCTGCATTGGCCAGACTGTCCACATCCATCGTTAGCAGCGGCTCAAACCGGACGAGCAGACCATGCCATTTGTTTGTTTTGTCAGGAAGAAATCCGGGGGTGTAAGTTGGTAGCACTTACTTTCTCCCAATACAGTTCCTCGGCCCCGTGCTAAAAGGGTTATACGACTCCATATTATTCCCCTTGTCACCCCCTCCATCTGTTTCCTTCTCCCGCAAGAACCTCTCCGGCCGAAAAGCCCAAGGATCCACCCAGTTCGTCCTACTGTGATTCATGCTCCAGTGCTGACACTCGACCATTGTCCCCGGAGGGATAAACTTCCCAGCAATCGTAGACCCACTCCCGGGGACCTCTCGAACGAGGTTGCTGGTGACGGGGGGATAACGCCGGAGGGCTTCGCTCATGCACGCCACGAGATAGGGGAGGCGGTCGATGGTGCTCAGAGTGATCTCTTCGGGGGAGGAATATGCCTCTCGGACTTCCTTTTGAACTTTTGCCAGGCAGACAGGGTTGGTGAGTAACAAGTAAGTTACGCCGGAGAGCTGGGTGGCGGTTGTATCTGCGCCTGCAATGACGAGGACTGTGGCGTTGGATTCTAGTTCTGGTATCCCTAGGTTCTGTTTTCGTCAACCTCAGTTCACTGTGTCGGAAGAAAGGGGGAAGTCGGACTAACCCATTCATCCCTCCTCATGACCAACCCCTCAAATAGATCCTCCTTCTCCCCTTCCTCTTCCAGTCGATGCCGCAACAATCGTCTCATTTCCTCTGAAAAGTCTGTAGCGAGCTTCATCAGCTGCGCCATGACCACATCCACCAGCTTGTCCACAATCCCGAGGTAATACAGCGCTCCCAACACCCCGCTCGCAGCCAGTCCTTCGTTGTTCAGTTTGACGAATAAATGGTCCTCTTCCTTCTCCAGACACCCAAACGACAGAGCAAAGACCAGATCGGCGGTTAGGTCGAAGGTTGTCCATGTGTACCAGTCTACCATGTCCACTTTCTCCCCCTTGGCAGCTTTGGCGGAGAGTTTAGAGACCAAAAGGTTGATGAAATCACTAATTCTAGACTCCTGAGATCGAAGGGCTCGTTCACTGAACCCATGCGACAAGGCTTTGCGGAGACGGGAGTGCGTGTCACGGTCAGCGTCCAGGATGTTAGGGGCTGCTCCGGGGATTAAAGCCCTGTAAAAAGTGCGTGACTTGGCGTGCTCTTCCTTCCCACTTGAGTGAGAGGAGGAAGCTACATGGCCGTAAATATCCCGCCAGGCGGAGGGGTCGGTAAATGACAGGTGGTTTGGGCTGAGGCGGATGATGGGGCTGTTGTATTTCTCGTGAAGATAGTGGGTGTAACTTGCTGCGGTTCCAGTGGCGAGGGCATAGGCGTAGGGGAGGCGAGTTGCGCGGTTGAGAAGCGGGCCAGGGAACGAGGAAGGAGAGGACAAGGGGTGGAGGAAGAGATTGTAGAGGATTGTTGTGGTGACGTAGAGGGTTGCTAGGAGGGCGAGGGCGGAGAGGTAGGTTGGGAGTGGGAGGGTGGTAAGAAACTCCATTGTGAGTGGGGGGGAGTTCTCCTGGTGCAGCACCAGAGGGAGATGTGCGATGAGAGCCGGTGATGATGAATGAAGGCGTGCAATGTTGCGTTTGTGTTTTGAGACAGGAAAAGGGGTGATCGATTTATTTATTAGAGGCTTGGCGGCCTTGGCGGTTACGGTTGCAACGTAAATGCTTCGCGATCCGCGGGATCCATGCAGGTGCTTTAAGTGATGTTTGGAACCGTGCCGCTGCTGTGTGCAATAGCAGACTAGCACACGCTGGCTGCGGTATGGAATACTTGTTCGGAATACGCGGGTTGCGGGATGTTGGGTACCTGACCTCTGAGTCCGAGTTTGCATCCTCGGACTTGACCATCGAGACAAAAGCCAAGGCTCAGCGAAAGGGCAAGACTTGTCGTCGTCAGCCTTCCCCAAATGGTCGCTGTAGCTCCGAACAAAACCTGAAATAGAAGTCCAAGATGACGACCATGTCTTTATAAGTACTAGGACCATGTGTGGTATTCTCAGCTGGTATTCTAGTTAGGTAAATATGATAACGTTATCCCATATTTGCCCTGGTCCGACCACCGAGATGAAGCCCTTAAGGTGCGTTCACAGTAGCAGTAGGAGCACTTGCGTCGGTCGGTCGAGACATCTTGGTTCCGGTAATGTCCTTGTAGGGAACAAGAATCCCACTCCATCCAGGATTCTTTGTTTCTCCTTCGGCGTTCGGGGGGATCGTGTCCTTCCACTTATCCTCATCGGCGAGCTCTCTCCAGCTGCGGTTGATAGTGTAACCTCCGGTAGACCCTGGATTCTTGTCGACACACGGCTCGAGATCAGCCAGGGCAGCCCAAAGACACAAGACGGCTGCGTTTTATTTTCGTTTTTGTTAGTCTGGCTTCGAACCTGACTGCAATGCAAACTTGAGGAATGTTGGGACATTACTACACACCATATGGTTCTGGGTCGAAGAGAACGTTCGGTAGAGGTACTTTCAAGCTGTGTTCGA
The DNA here is from genome assembly GCA_033296905.1 of Podospora australis. Taxonomy (NCBI): domain Eukaryota; kingdom Fungi; phylum Ascomycota; class Sordariomycetes; order Sordariales; family Podosporaceae; genus Podospora; species Podospora australis. The sequence continues at coordinate 82,578 of MU864442.1, read as the reverse complement.
AGCCACTCTTGATCTGACCGGTAGGCGTGTCTTCGTACTCGTATGGAATCTGTTGATACATGTGTTAGGTCGTCTCGTGTGATTCTTGCCAGGTACACTTACAGCATGGAGCCACTCATGTAAGATGGTGACTGCAGGGAAGAACCTGTAAACACTCGGAAAGTCCATGCCGCTCAGATCGTAGTTGCATCGTGCAAATAAGCCGTCAAGAGTATTAGGGAGAGGTTGTCCAGCCAGAGTTGGCATCATTTTCAGCTTGTTCCACATAACGTCGCAGAGGTCTATAACGCTGAACCAGAGAGGCTTGGTTGGATCGTTCGGATCAGGGTCCGTTCGATAGGTAGTTGTCGATGCGCCGTAGCGTCCCCCGGGGTCTTTGCAGACGTGGTCGAGTGTTTCCGAGAAGTGCTGCGACCATTCCCGGTTGTATGGGTCATACATCCATCCTTCATCATTGCCAGTACCTTGTATGTAGCGGGCGCCGTTGTCACAAACGATCCGAACATGAGCTCTGGTGTACTGCGGAACGAGCTGCCAATCATTGGCAAGGGACTCCAAGGCCTCTCTGACGATGGTACTCGCTGTCCGTGGGCTGGAAGATCCCCAGGCCTCTTCGATGTAGTCTGGAAGCGGGTATCGTTTCGAATCATCGACCTTTGTCTTGAATATCAGCCAGAAGACAGCAGCAAAGTCGGTATCCGAGGGATCTTTGAGTCGTGCGGCGGCTGTTTTGGCGAGGTAGAATACATCAGCCATGTAGCTGACCATACTGGGAGCTTTGTCAAAGCATTTTGGATCGAACCAGTAGAAGTGAGGCGGCGGGTATGTTGCGATGCTTTCTCCAAGACCTGCAAAGCAAAGAAATGCGAAGGCCCAGAAAAGGTTGTAGAAAAGCATCATGAATTGCAAATGAAGTCGAAATTCAGAATATGAAGACAAGAAGAGGCGCAAAAGAAAACATAAAAAAGAACAGAGGTTACCTGTTTTATCTGCGAAGTGGGATGGGACATGATTGTGTTCAACGATTCGCTGTACTTCCATCTGAACTCTTTTCAGGGTTGGGATATGGGCTCTTGCAGTGAATTTTTAAAAAGAACTCATTTGGCCTGACCTTACCAACTGTGAGTTCTTGATTCTTGCTCATTCCTTATCGACTGAACTTCCCTGATGAGAAGAACTGCAATTAGACACGACATACGTCACACTTGGGCCTTTCCCATCCACTGGATATCTCTTTTCGTTGCTTGTTCACCAGCTTTAATCATTGCTTCTTTACACTACGGACGACGTAAGACATGGCTCTGCCCAAAAAGGTCATCTTGGCAGCCACCACAGCCCTCATCATAGCAGCTACGATAGGCCTGGTCAATGCTGTTGCTTATACGACAACCTTTCCGGCAGTCACCGGCACTACCCATCTGTCTTCTCCACAGCCTCATTCTACAAATAACGTTTTCAAGAAGCAGCATGCAAGCTTCTTCAAGCGAGATGTTGCTTGTCCGGAGATGATCCACGGTGACCCTTGGTACTGTAACGACGACTACTGTGGCGGCGAGGATTCAACAACACCCGGATACTGCAGTAACATCAACCCTCTGGGATACAAATGCCTGTGTAATCCGGCACCTCGACCAGGTGGAATGACATCCCTCCCGAACATGATAACCGTCGTAACTAGAGTACCCAGCCCCGTCACAGGAGCCGTCAACGCCACGCTGGTCTATACACTCCAGAGCCTCCCAACCTATGCCGCCTTGCGCAAGCACAAAGACCTCACGTTGTACGATGCGATTCCGACCAACTCAACCGCGCTGACAACAACTCCGCCCCTCGAAACTAACAACCCGGCAGAGGCTGTCGTCGCCGTTATTGCCGCCGGGGGTACCGCCTGGATACTCGTTCAGGCCTTCGGTGTCTTGGCTGAGATGCTCGGAGCAGAGGTCGGCGCTGGCGAGGCAATAGAGGCGGACGACCCAGAGTGCCCAGGAATCGATCACAACTGCGCCGATCCCGGTTGCGCGGGCAAACATCTTGGTTTATGCACCCACGGTGACAGTACCAACTGCCCTTGCACCCAGTGTCCCGCCCAACAAGACCAGGTCTGCGACGACCCGGTTGTATGGGTCAGAACAACAGGTGCACGCTGCCTGGCTGGCAGGAATGTGCTTGCGTACAATGCCCCGAGAAAGACGATGTGTTTTGTCACGAGGAGGACTGCTCCGGGGTGGATGGCAAGTGCACCAAGCCCAACTGGAACCAGTGCGACTGTACCTATAAGCCTTGCCCCAGCGAAGAGAACCGCCCACTGCCCCTTTGTACTGACATGGAGAGATGCGGCGGGTCACTCGGCAAAGGGCCTTCGCTTTCGTGGACATGCAAAGGCGTGAGAGCTTTCGCAGACAAGCCTGTATTTGGAAACTGTGCCTGCAGACCACACGACAGACTCTCGGATCCTAATCTCGCGATTACCCTGAACGAGGTCATCAACATTGGAAATATCGTCAAAGGGATTGGTCTGTTCACCGAAGACAATTGGGCGCTCGACACAACGTTACGGCTGGACGATGATTCCTGCCGTCTCGACAGTCCAGAGGTTCTCAAGACCAATGACACTGTTCCGGGAGGATCACAGCTTACTCGGGGGCTTTACAGCTACTACTCTGACTTTTTTCAAGAGCAAGCCGGTCGCATTGTACCTTCGTGTTCGGAGACATGGTGTCGGCCGTACAAGCTATCCCTAGTCGAGAAACCCGGCATGAAGAGCGTCCCGGTTTGGTTCAGTATTAGGACCTGGCCCACTGCCCCGGAACAGCATGAATGCGACAACCCAGAAGTCAACAACGATACAGTGCACTATGGTGAATGTATGAAGGCTTTTGCGTGGGCGGCGGGTAGTTGCCAGGCGGGCAAGATGTCTCGGGGAGGATCCATGCCGGGCCAATGCCTCGTTTACGAGATTGTCATACAGGAGACATACGACGAGTTCAGTCCGCCGTGGGACCCTCTGCCGAGAAGGCGGCGTGTTGAGTGCGAGGACGGAGGCAGACCGGACAAAGGCAACACACCCATCACTGATAGCCACTGGACACCTGGAGACGACTCCATCGGTATCAAGACAGACTTCTGGCGAGGCATGTGGACCAAGTTCTGCGAAGATCATTTCAACGGCAGCGAGCATGGGTACTACTACAACCAAGGCGACTGGAAATGGAACAATTATTACGGTGGTCGTGGTGCGAATAGTTACCCGTACCCGAACCCCCCGCAACCCAAGTACGGAAACAATGTAAGCTGCCCCATTCTCGTCAAGTACCTGTTTTCCCTGGTGCAATGTTAGACGCTGAGCGTTGACCATATTTCTCTCTCTTCATTTAGTGGACGTTCTTGTTTGGGTCCGGAATAGACGCAGCTGACTGCACCATGGCGGAGTGCCAGGAGGCCTTTGACCACGTGGCTCACTCTTCTTGCGGGAAATCCTCATACTTATACGATGAGATGGCCCGTTACGGGGCGGTCTCGTCGAAGACCAATTGCGGCGTATTTTCCTGGAGTATGTTCCCGCCCAAGACCTACGATGTCAGCTGCGCCCTCAAAAGGGACACAGACTATCCCACGAAGAACCTCCCGTACCTGCAACCGGAGACGTTCTCGTATGAGGAAGCCCAACCCATCATCCACGAGTTCTGTACCAAAACGCTCAGAGAGAAAGGCGGTACCCCTCACCCCTTGCCGTCTGACCGCTACGACCCGGATTACCCGTACCTAGAGCGACAGATCAGAAGTGTCCGAGGACCCTGGATCCGAGTGGAAAGCGTTTACGCAGGAGACCGTCTCGGGGGTGCCTCCGACCCCGCCATCTCCAAGTACTGTGCCTATCCAAACAATCCCGTCCATGGCTATCTTAATAACGCGACAGACTGTGAAGAGAGATTCACGGCTGCCATGCTGAAGTGTTAGTTCCCACCTATGATCCCCTTTACCTCTGAACACCCACACACAGACAAAAACACGCAAACGAACACAGATGTCTAATCGTACCTCTAGGCACCGAGGGATCAAACGCCAAAGCTAGAATCCCTGGCGGGTGGGCATATGAGCACGAGGATCTTCATGGATGTCTCACCTACACCATCTCCGGGTTTTACCTGCCTCGTCGTGCTCTCTTTTCCACGGGAAGCTACAACGATACCCTGAACGATGCCCCCCCTCATGAGGGTCCGGGCGACGACAACGATACAGTGTATGCGTTGGTCAACGGCATGCTGGAGGATGTCATCTCCGGGACTCCGTATACCCTGAAAGGCACCATCGACTCGGAGGGGTTGCTCAACAGCCTGCGAAAGCCCACTTTTGTTGGCCCCTTCACAGAAGACAACGCTTCTTATTCAGTGAATAGTACGGCTGCTTTCCACCTTATGTCAACAAGACACTGCATGGATAACAGCTAGATAGCCTAGATATCTTTTTTCTTTTTTTTTTTTGGCCCCTGAATCTGGCATCCATGGGTTTATTTCGGTCATAGGACACACATGTTCGTTTTGATGAGATACATTTGCACGAAATCTCGGTCAAATTCTCTGACTGATTTACTTGTTTTATTTTTCCCTGTGATTCAACCAATTTTGGGGATAGTTTCACGTTTTTAGTCATTCAGGTGACCATGGTTGGAGACAAGGTCGTTCCATTAAGGGGGCGGCCGCCCCGAGTGATGTGGTTGCTTGGCGAACCAGAAAAGGGGTTTGTTTACATAGGTACATGTAATACCAGGTACAGAGGAACAGCGCGACCACAACACAATTCTGACTGCGGAATCAAAATAAAATGTTCTACTTCTCAATATCATCTTTACACATCTCCAGCAATGTATGTACACTGCACTGAATAGAAATTACAACGATTCAAAAGAGCAGCATGTACAAACATGGCTACATAAAACATTGAAGAAAGAGTAAAAAGACAAAACAATAAGAGAGAGAAGCGTCTGGCGCTTGCCCTATTATCTTGATGGCCATTGGCCACTCCTAGTTAGATATCTGTAGAAGACTACCCAAGCCCAGAGTAGTATCATTTAGGTACTTGGCAGGTCCGACATTGTCATGCATGTGTGTGGCATTGACAAAGTTCGCTGTAGAGTCTGAGGCCCGTGAAGCAGCCCGAGGTGGGCGCGGGTTTTTCGTCCCCGTGATGTACTGATAGGTAACAATGGCTCCCAGGAAGCCCCAATTCGGCGTTTGGCCATATTGAGGATCCGGCACCATATCCTGCCACTTGACGTCGTCGGGGAGCTGGGCCCAGGAACGGTCGATGGTGTATCCCGCCTCTCGCCTTGGCTTCCTTCGCTGTCCTGGCTTATTCCCCCAATGAGGAGTTTGATCAGCCATGGCGGCCCAGAGTCCGAGATAAGCTGTATTGTTTCGAGAGTGTCAATACCGTCAACGGCTCTTGTTCTTGACGGACAAAGGGGAGGAAAAAGGATCACGTACCATAGGCCTCGGGGTCGAACAGCGCCTGTTGTGTGGTCAACTTCATTACTGTTTCCCATCCGTGTACCCTGAAGTTCTGAATGTGGTCCGCAAGGTAGTATGGATAGGCATGCAGCCACTCGTGAAAGATGGTCACGACGGGGAAAAATTCGAGATGGTACCGATGCTCAGATCTCCCAAGTTGCTGATATCGTACTCGTTTAACTGATGCCATTGGTCAAGGCTTCTCGGCACGGGCACGCCGTTAGGCATCACAGGGTTCCGATTCAAATGTCCCCATAAGTCGTCGCATATGTCGATGGTGGTAACCCATAAGGGAATAGTTCCGTCGGACGAAGGGTCAAAGGCTCTTATGTTTGGAGAGGTCAAGGCGAAGGTTACCTGGTCAGGATCAATGCAGTCCTGGGTATGCTCTCCTGCGTCTTCGATGTAGACGCCATTGGCGGGGTCGTAGGAGTAGCCGGTCTTATCGGGGGCTTTGACGTAACGCGCGCCGTTGTCGCACCAGAACTGGAGATGGGCTTGGTTCCCGTTGTCGACATTGTGAACCCATTCCCAGGTCATGGAGAACATGGTGTCGTTGACGATTTGCTGGGCCGTTCTGGGGTGAGGCCCACCCCAGGCCTCCTGGATAAAGTCGGGGATGTTGAATTGGGTTGTCGTCCAGGGAGCGATTTTGAATATGAGCCAGAAGATCCCCATGAAGTCGCCGTCGTAGATGTCGTTGACTCGTGAATAGGCACTTCTCACCATGTAGAGGGCATCGGTAACATACGATTCGAAGCCAGGGTCCTTTTGGGTACTTTGCGGGTGGATCCAATACTGGTAAGGGGTTGCATAACCTCCCAAGCTGGCTCCGAGTCTGGCAAAGCATAGCATTACCAGCGCCCAAAGAAAGCCCAGATGGTTCATGGTGGTGATGTATGGACCTACCGACAGTAATTCTGCTGATGGGAAGTATAGAAAGAAGGAGTGTAAGAGAAACAGCAAGGGGTGGTTCAGGACAAGTTAATATAGGAGTGTCGGGAGCCATCTGGAGGACTGACTGCAATGGGTAGATTACTTGTCATCCCATACTCTTTGTGAGTCTCTGAGCAGGGACTTACCGTGTCCTCAGCTTCCGGAGCACTTGTTCCTGGGGTCAGAAGAATAGGTCCTCCATCAAGCGATTCCTCTCACATCTTTGAGCACTTGAGTAACTCCATGGTAGGGAAGATGGCGAATGCTCGGCTTCTATGCAGGACAGCGGCCGTAAATGGGTGATTAAATGGGCAATAGTTGGAGCTTCAACAATTTGGACAAGTCGTGTCTGCTCCAACTTATATCACTCGTACCCATCCGAAGTAGGTTCAAAAGTTGATGTAATGTTATGCCCGTTTTGCTCCTTCGCTTACTCTTGGCTCTGCATTTTGTTCGGATCAAGGGCTCCAAATCCCCATGAAAAGATAGGCTCCAAGTCCTCATCCCATCTTTCGAGCTCCTCCGAGTGGGTCGAATTCAACATTATGGCTGAACACCAACAGAAACGTAACCCTTTCAGTACCTTGCGTCTTCTCCTATTTATTCTAGTCAAAGTCGGCTTCAAAGTCCATTTTTTTTCTCTCTATCACTTTGGACTCACTCATCCGCATACCTACCTAGTTTACCCCTTAATCAACTCACCCACCTCCAACATCATGTCTCGACGGAAAGGTACCATGGTTGCCATATTCTCGTTCTTGGCAGTCGCCGTGACCATGGTCTCTGCGTATACACCGACCCCACTCTTACTACCAGTGTAGCCACTTCCTCAGGGGTTACAACCAGCCCTTCGTCTTACATCGCGCCTCGTACCACCAGTCCCCATTCTTTGAAGAAGCGATCCAACGTCAAGCGAGGTATCGTGTGTCCCGAGATGGTCGGGGGTGAGATGTGGTACTGTGATGAGGAGTGGTACGGCAATGAAGACAAGGCCAATCCCGGCTACTGCTCCAAGGACAACCCCCTTGGCTACCGCTGCAAATGTAAGTCGGCAGGCTTTTTTTCTTGTTGATAATCCGGGAGCTTTCACTAATAGGATACTGAATTCCAAACCAGGCAATCCGGCTCCAAGTGGTACCCAGGAGCCCGAAGTACACGAGACCATTGTCACAACTCAGGTTTCACTCCCAGCCGGCGTCACTAACATGACCCTTACTTATGCCATCGAGACCCTCACAAATTATTCTGCCTTGCGCAAGCACAAGGAGATCACCCTCTACAATCCCATTCTCACTGTTGTTTTGAACACAACCTCCACCAAAACCGCCCTCAACACTTCGGCAACTGAAAATCCATTAGAACCATTGGAAACCGTCGTCGCCATCGTCGCGGCCGGTGGTGCAGTGTGGATTCTTTTGGAAGGATTGCTCGGAGCCGGCGAGGTCCTGGCAGGCGAACCCGGCGAAGGAGACGACCCGACATGCCCCAAAGACGACCATAACTGCGCCGACCCGCTATGCAAGGGTGAGGAACTTGGCATATGTACCAGAGGCGCGGAAATCAACTGCCCCTGCCTACAATGCCCTAAACCGGAAGACCTTTCCTGCAGCGACAAAAAATGCAAGGGTATCTGGTTGGGTGGCCATTGGGGGCGCATGGAAGACGGCTGGCGGGAGTGTAAATGCACCAACGAATGTCCCGGTCCGAATGAAAAACAACTATCCTGCTACAATGGATGGTGCACCGGTGTCGATGGTTCTTGTACACACAAAAAGTGGGCGGATGTGCCTGCGACTACGGAGAGCAATGCACCACCTCCAAGAACATCACCATCGGCGGTCAGGAAGCGCGACCTGCTCCACCTGACTGTGGTGACATGGTTAACTGCGGCGGTGCGTCTAGCCAGGGAATGCCACTGGCTTGGACATGCAAAGGGTTGGATGGGGCCGCAGACAAGCGCCAATATCAGGGCTGTTCCTGCAAACCTCAAGGTTCCCGGCCCCTTATCCAACCATATCTGGATTATATGACCGATCCGGAGTACAAGAACGTCAGTGCAATCGTGGCGGCATTGCTTCTTTTCGACCCTTCCCGGGGCTTCGCATTCGACCCAACAGTACCAGTGACCTACACCTGCAATTGATCGGCACCGGCGGTCATCACGAACTGGCACATGTTTATGAGTACCCTGAATCAGACGGGGCTCATTCCAGCCACGGACGGCTTTTGCTCCAGATATGAAAACGCATACGTGGGAGGTCCAGGATCACTAGCAGGCCGAGTCGCTGAGCCACAGATGATAGGGCGGGCATGGTGGGGTTCCAAGGCTGTCGTGTGGTTGAGTGTTCGTCGGCGGGACGATGCCCCCCCTAGGCATCAGTGCGGTGTGTATGACGACTATTACATCGGTTATGAAGAATGCCACCAGGCCTTCCGGCGGGCTACAATGCAGTGCCCTTTGAAAGGTGCCAGATATTGCACACAAGGTGGTGGTCTGCAGATCGGGGAGTGTTTGGTATACGAGATACAAACCCAGACAATGTACGACGAACTCAACCCGCCATGGGCCCCCATCGCTGGAGACTTAATTCCGGATTGCGGTGACAATGGGAAGCCGTGGAACGGAACTGATGACTGGCGTGCGCCTGGGTTCGCCCCCACACCCTCGAAACTATGGCCACCGTACAACAGCACCAACATCTTAGCCATTTCCTGGAGGGGTACTTTCACCAAATTCTGCTCCAACACGACCAACTTTGACGGTTTGGACCATTCGTATACGCTGGACGACTGGGAGTGGAACGAGACCCTGGGCAATGGGACCGACGATAAGACAGCTCACTCCATACCGGAAATGGGAAAATATGGAAACTCGGTACGTTGTCTCGTCAAGATCCTCCTAGCACTTAAATTGACTAGATGCCCTTTTCTTTTGCGGCCAAACAGTGGAAATTTACTTTCAAGCTAATTATACCATCCGAGGCCTCCCTCCATGGTCTGTCTCGGACTGCATCCGGGCTTACGACCACATTTCTCGCCCGTCTTGTAAGTCTCTACCCTTTCTTAATTACGGTCCTCCCCCGATAATCCAACACTTCTTGTCTCTCATCAGGTGCTTTGGACTCGTCAGACTACGCTCAAATGGCTCCCTACGCCAAAGTCAAAGCCTGGAACCGTTGCGCCACGTTTCAGTACGAGATCAACAGCCCCCTCAACCTCACCACCGAAGTCAGCTGCAACCTCATCGAGATGGACTACCCTCCCGGGTACTACCCAGACTACGAACAGTACTTCTCGCCCGACTACGCCGCCCCCGCCATTACAGAATTCTGCAAAAATCTGAACGACGCAGACGGACGCGGTGTCCCCCACCCCTTGCCATATGACATATATGACCCCGACTACCCGGCCGAGCAGTGGGCGCTTGACTACGATCACCCGATCCTCCGACTCGAGGTTGTCTACGGCATTGCCCGCAGATCCGGTGGGCCAGGTTGGCCCATGCTCCAGACCTGCAAATACCCGGACAAGGCAATTGATGGGTATAAGACCAGCCAGGAAGAGTGCGAGAGGCGGTTCCATCAGGCGTTGACGCAGTGTAAATTTCTCTTTCTCCTATTTCTGACATACCAAGAGAAATGAGTATAATCATGACAAAGCTGCTGATATTTGGCCGTGTCATCTCACAGGCAGCTGGGGAGACGACAACAAAGAAATCCAGGGCGGCTGGACATATGAGCACGAAGACCCCAACGGATGCCTCGCGTACACCATCATGGCGTACAAGGAGCCCCCCGAGTCCAAGCTCGCAGTCAACCCTTCTCTGAGCAGGAACAGTTCTCTGAGCAGAAACTACACGATCTTTGCAAATGCGACGTCAGTGCATAAACATGCACGAGGATCCAGCGTATACCTAGGCTAGTCCAGTGGTGTGTGGAAGGTCGATTCTGGTATTCAGGCCATTCTAAATAGATAGATACTAGAGTAACGGGCATCTTGTTCTTTTTTTGAGTGTCAGTCTCCAGTTTTTGGGTGATCTTGAATTCTCAGGATTGTACGAATAATTGCGTGCGTGTTTTGATTCTCTTGACAACGAAATTAGGGGGTTTGTTTACTTGACGCACTGTCGCACACACCACGTTCCCCGCTAAAGCACAAAGTCTGCATAGCTTTCATAACTTTCCTCTGTGCCTGAAATCAACAACTCAGAGTACCCTGCCCATTTCGTGCTTTAAAAGAAGCTTTCGTGGGCAACGTCTGTTCGACAGCACGCAATTCTTTCAGGTAGATCGTCCTGTTCATCCGCTAATCCCACACTGTTCTTCTCATCTGTTGAGCGTCGAGATCTGGAATCAATACATGTCAGTATCACGCTGAGATCAAAACTTCCCCAAACAAACGTTTAGGGAAACGCAGAGAGAACTTACCACCCAGATTTCAATAGTCAGCCGCAACAAGCCAACCCAAACCAGCCCAGCCCTATCCCAAATCGTCCCATCCCTCTATCCATCCATCCATCCACCCACCCCTCAAATCCAAGTCTCATCCCACCCCTCCGGCAGCCTCCCGCAACCACAGTTCCCCTCCCCGTTCTCCTCCTTCTCCTCCCCCCGTAACCGCTTCAAAAACTCCGGCGCCCACTGAGCCGGCACCGATCTCTTTCTATACTCCTGCTCATGCAACAAAAACTCTTCCATCACCTCCCACATTTTTTTGCCCCGTTCCCCCTTGGCAACCCACACCAATTACCTCGCCGACTTCTTTCTTCCGTTTCTCCAAACCATTGCTGCCGCAAAACTGCGTGTGCCCGGCTTGTTGAGGTGCGCCCCCATCTTAATCAGCGCACCAAATTCCTCGGCTCTCGAAGCGCGAACAGCCATTTGTACGACCGAGTTGCCGTTCATGTCCACCCGGTCGAGCCACTCTTGCAAATCTGCCGGTGTGCCCGGGAAGGTTTCGGATCGGGTCCAGATTGCTAGGGACATCTGTCGGTGGGGGGCTGTGAGGAATACTTTTTCCACAAAAACTAGCTTCTACCCACCCTTCGGTTTAACAGGATAATGAAAGACGCACTGTAACCACCGTCCTTAACAGAGCGGTGGAGAAGTGTGAGTCCGTTTTGATCGACCAGGCTGATGATGAATTCCAAGTAAGACCCGCCTCGTTTGGCGTGGTACTCGTTCAGGTACTTAATGAAGGCGAGGGGGAGATTTATGTCTTTCTCCTTCCGTTTGCCCTTGCCCGTTTGTTCGGCGGCCGCGGTTTTCTCGTTCTCTTTCTTCTCCCTCTCTCGGTCCTCGAAGCCCATGATCTCCTTGATCTCGGCTTCGGTCAGCGACGGCAGTGGCTCGGTGGCTTGATGACAGCTGGGGTCAGTGGTGGTGGTAGTCATGTCTTCATATTTGTATGTAAATGTATCAATCAAATAGAGGTACGTAAACAAAAGGTTGTGGGAGTGTTTGGAAGAACTTACAGGTAAACGGTTCTGCCTTGCAACGTTATAAGTGGGAAGCGGGGGGTGTGACAGATTTTTGACAGGTGATTTCTGATTTGTGTGCCTGTGGTGGTTGCCAGTGATTGAATGCAGAACCAGTTGAACAAGGCCGTGATTTTTTCCACCAAACATCTACAAACTCAGCTTCTCCTGTGTTCAGAAAACAACCAATAGGTACATGAAAAAGTCTAGATACGTCTAGACAAAATGCCGAATGCGTGACACCACCGTCATGGAAGCGTATCTGCACTTATTTACAGATTGTGAAGCAATTAAAAGCAAGGTCATGATCTTTTCCATATTACATATATAAATTCAACCTTCTACACGTAGAGATTATCGCTAGTAAGCATAAGCAAAATATTCGGAGACATTCAGGATATCTATTATACGTGTCACTAATTCTTTAAGGGCGTGTGGGAAATGATGGAAAGTACAGGTGTGTAAAGTTCTTCTCGGTGCTTGCAGCCGAGAAGATAATCACGCCCTTAAATCTATGGACTTGTGTCCTGAAGTTGTCTCGAGAGGCCTTCATTTTCACTCAATAGGCGTGATATTTTCCACTAAATACTTAGCAACTCCACCTTCCATACATCTAGAAAGTTCCTACGACGTGTCTGTAAAATATCTGAACTCGTCCCAGAAGACAAGGGAACGCATGTTACTAAAGTCAGTAATGCGTGCAGGCAGTGCTTTGTATGTGTGGACGGTTTCATATAATGGCGGTAAGTCAAAAAGAAAAAGACCATGGAATTTTCTAAGCTATTATTTCGACAGTACTAGCTTTAGGGGCCTGGCTGGAAAGTTTTCCTATTATTGATCAGGATCCAAGCGCAGTGCTCGTCACCAGGAAAACCAACCCATGTCATCACACCCTGTCAGTCGCAACAACGCACCATTAACCTACGACGTTTAGGACTAAGGAGTATTGCTCCCACAAAGCATAGTGTGGTTTGAATTCAAATCACGCAGATAGTATGTGTTTTTCCTTCACAAATCCGATTTACAACACTGTCACCACGCATCTCAAGCAGGTCAAGTCGGCACTTTGGATCCCGACAGACATCCGGGTCGTTGGCACAAAACGTTCTCATCGCTTTATCGACAACCAAAACACCGACCCGTTGATATCGTTCAGCACACTCCGTCGTAGTATCATGATGAGAATTGTGACGTTGGCAACTCTTCAGAATCAGGCAGTACTGCGCCTGTTGGTTAACTGAGTAACCTCCTTCGAGAACGAGAAAGACCGTAAGATGGTCGGGCTTACTGCCCCAGAGTTGTTCCTTGAAATCAGGCTCGTAGATCTCGTCTCGGCTACTACTAGATCTTTCGCTTCCCATTGTGACGCCTGCGCCAAGGCTGCTGTACCACTTCCATGGCCTGGGATCAAGGATGAATTTACACCCTCCCTTGTTGAGGAGCTTCGTCACATTGATACTCGCGAGAGGTCCCTTCAAAACTACAGAACCATTGAAGCCGGTGAACGAAGTTGGATCCCATTGTTGTATGGACATGCTGTCCACAACCGCGCAAGGCGTCAAGATTTCCTCGTTGAGATCCGTGGAACGTGCCCAGGGATGCCACAGTCGGTATTGTATGGGAGCCGGGACCGATGCCCAGACCCATGAAGGTGCAATGATAGCGGGGTTTTCTCTCATTGCGACAACTTTTTCGTCCTTGGGCTCGACAAACCAGATCAGAGACCGCAAAGTCTGCAGGTTGTCGCCCAAAAGCCCAAACACGATGTGGTCCCCTTTAACAACACAGTCCAACTGTCGAATAATGCCTTGGATGGCGATGACACGGTCTTCGGGGTTCGTGAACACACGAGTGGTATACTGTTGTAGCAGTCGCCTCCACAGTCGGTATGGGTCAAGGTGTTCTTGGGTAGGTTGTCCAAACAAGAGGAATTTAAGCTTGCGCTCCTCAGTGTCGCGAAACCTAGGGGAGAAGTCTCCCATAAAGCCGATGGGTCTCCAGTCGCAAGCACTAAGACGAAGACAGTCCCAGAAAATGCCCTTCTCCGTGATACTTAGTACCCGTAGAGAGAGTAGTCTCTCCTGAAACGCCCATCCACGGATATCCAGCTCGCCTTCTGGTCGACACGGAAAGTTTCCACTACTCTCAAGCCAGGTGTAGATTGATTCAGGATCATCTTGTGTGTATGCTCGCTCATGCTTCGTGTCTTCGACGTTGCAATTTGATAGAAACAAGCCTCCAGATGCTGCTGCTGCTTTGCGGAGGGAGATATTGTCGGTGAACGCTATCGAAAGAAAGGCATTGCCATATACCGACGCCATCTTTGGGGCCTCGAGATGGAAATCACCACCAGGGCCGTGGACGATACACTAAACACAGCCGTGTCAGCAAGAGTCAACAATCGACAATGTTCGGGCAGAGCTAGAAAACCGATCTACCATTGAGTCTACCCACAAGTATCTGATTCCAAGACGTTTTGCAGCCATGCATGCATCTCGAATCGGGATTGGGAGTAGAGAGGTTGGGAAACCAGCTGTATAATGTAGATATGTCTGATGGGTGAGCTTTGGCCAACTCGATTCTTCCCTGGGCCATCGATAGCTGACGGCGACGTAACGGAGATTCTGTCCGTTGGTCGCGAAGATGCTGACCGTAGTTGGGAGACTGTGCAGTCCATCCCCGGTAGCGCTATTCCCTAGATCAACCAGTCTTCGGGGGACATGCAATCCAGACTTGTGCACTACAGACATGCTGCATTCTGGGTGGTTGCTGGAACATGTGTTGATCCAGTAATTGATAACGGTGGCACACGCGGCGGTACTGTCTCCGCGGACGTCATGGCTCCGGCGTTTGTCGTAAATTCGGCGAAACTCGTCTATTGGGATTATGGCTTTCCATCAGTTGACAATCCATGGATGGTTTTTGACGTAGATCCAGGTTATGTTCCCACCTTCGCTTCCCTCAGCGAGCAGATATGGCAAGAGCCCACAAGAACGGGTTGTCTCAATGACCTCGGCACCTGGTGGTGTCAATATCACGCCTTCAATCTGTTCTGCGTCGTTGCTACCCCCAGTATCCATGGCTTTTTGTTTAACCCAGCGTATCAAAGTCTTGAATTAGTCGATGTTTCTGGCAGTGAGGGAACATGAAGTTTGTGGATGTGTTCAATGATCGACTTGCTCCCTAAATAGGCTCAAAGCTTTGGTTGTTTGCACACCTGGCCATTGCTGCCTGAACTCCCTCAACATGACTGCCTGGAAATATGACACCAACTGACGATCGACGCGCGTGCTTTGAGAAATTTCAGTCGTGATCATTTTAATTCGCCGCATTTGGTAGCCGATAACCAATTAGAAGTCTGATGTGGTGCACTTGATATTATATACTCTGGTTAAACGATCAGGATCAGGGATGAGCGATGTGTCACCCTTCGCACAAAGCGGGATGGTTGTCGCGAGTTTTCAACTCGTGCTTCTGGGATCACGTTCCGGTGAACCAACTGTGTTCCAACACAAACGTCCACCTTCATTGTTTTGGAGTTACGATATAAGCTTGCTGGGATGCAGGTGTATATCTTCCTAAATTTGCCGGCGGCATTTCTCAAGACCCCCACCAACAAGCATGTTACCACTAAATGCGAGTCTGAAGTCCTGTTTTCGCAGTCCAAGAAAAGCTGAAACTCCCCTGGAGCTGGATCCCTCATTTTTCAAGATCTCCATGATTTCTTTCTCGAGCCTCCCCACCACGGACGTCCAGAGACCCTCATCGGTTTCATTCAAGAGATTCAAGAGACAATAAATGCAGCATCAGGAGCCTACTATCCTCTGGAGACGTACCTCCGCAGCTTGTGTGATGATACGGGATGGACGATTCTGCACTACTGCGCTTCGATCGATTCTTTTGGGGCCAAGGATCGTAGGTAAGCCACACTAGGTTGCACTCTAGACAGCGTGAATGACAGGTAATTGTTTGACGACAGAGCCGTATATCGCACGTCTCCGATGCGCGCTAAAAAAGTGTACCGTCAATTAACAGGGACTTTCTCAAGAAAGAATTCCTGGACCGGATGACAACCGACCACAACCCAAGAACAGCATTGATGATCGCGGTGGAGGAGAGAAACTGGGGCCAGTTTCTGGATCTGGTAAATTGGGGTGCTGATGTCAATATCAAGTCCAAAGAGGGTGTTACTGCAAGGAAGGTACTGAGAGAGGCAGGCTTGAAACTGTTCTTCTATGACGTTTTGGGCCCGCTGGAAACCCGTTGGATTCTGGTTCGCATTCCAAAGAGGTCATTTTGGCGGAAAATCTTATTTCAGTATCGGTTGTTTTGTGGGTAGTCGGGAACAATAACCGGATGGGTATGGACATATGAGAAGAACGCCGATCAGATGTGTTGCAGGTGTAACTGAGGCTTGAATGCTGAGAACCGAGACTTTTCGGTGAGGCGGAAAAGAGAAAAAAGAGAAACACCAAACAAACAAAAAACTTAACAAAACGGGATTTATCCCGACTTGACCGAGTGGGATATCACTCTTTGACAGTGTGACTGTAACACACCGAGATCCCCGTGATATTATCGTATATCACAAACTCCATCACCTCTTCTCCGATACCGTACATATCTCGCGCTGGCCGCCTCACGTAATCGTAATCGTCAGCATAAAAGCTGGCACGGCAAGCCACATTTTTATTGCCGCTAATTTTCGTCCTCCCCTCGTCCGATTTGTTGCTTATCCCCTTGAGGTGAAGCCCCCCTCCGACCAACGTGAAAACTCGAAACAAATAGTATAGAGCGATGCATCGAAACGCAGTTGGCTATCGCTCTTATTTCGCGACCACTAAATCATGACCGGACTTGCTCTCGGTTAGCTGCATGCAGTTGGGTGGAACGATTGCATTGCACCACCATTCATCAACCGGTCGCTAACTCCGTGCCTGTAATGCCACTTGTCCACACACCACATGAGCTTGTTCAGCCTGATGGATCTAGCCCTCGATGAGTTCACACCGAGAATACCAAGAAAACTTTGTCCGCTGTTTGTTTTCTATTTTGAAAGATCCCCGCACCGCATCTCCCGATATCGAACACCATATGATTTGTCAGGAGTGTGTGTGTATCACCACTTCATCATCTTCGCACCTCCACAATGATGAGCGAATCAAAACACCCAAAGCTCGACACCTGGGGTAACGAGGATAATATCACGCCTGTACACCCTTCATTCGAATTCAAATGTCCAACTCACTCAATTATACACTCAACACCAACCCTCAAGCTTCACATCCAGTGTTCGCACGATGAAACCCTCCCAACAGCTCATAACCCCCCAAGACATACAACTCATCCAAAGAAACATCGACGCCATCCCCGTCACTATCGGCCGTGAACTCTCCACCCCAAGCCAAGATCTTGTCGACGTTTTATTCAACAGCACCTGGTATATCTGTGACCGCACCAACTCCCCCTTTATCCACGTCATCGTCAACCTCGTCGACCCTCTCGATGGCAAAACGATATTGCACAGAGCAGCGGAGCAGCGCAAGGCCGGTTTGTCTTAGCACCACCCTCATTATTTCCATGCCATGCAAAGACTGACATAAACACACCAGATCTGATAAGAGAACTCTGCCCACAAATCCAATCCCAACTACCCTACTACACGGAATCCTCCTCTCCTCCGCAATCAGGCAAGAAGAACCAAGACGCCATAACCGTCCTCCTATCCTGGATAGACCGCCCAAATCACAACGGGCACACGGCACTCTACCTTGCAGCACTTACCAACTCCCTCGACGCCTTCCACGCGTTGCTTCATCTCGGAGCCTCCATCGATGTCCCCAACTGCGCATCTGTACGGTTCCTCATCAACAGCTGGTCACATTTAACAGATCCGGGATTATTACTTGGAAACACCACCCGCGGGCATGACAAGGATGACCAGGTTATCATAGACGTACCGATGCCCGTGAGCCAGTTACGTTATGCAAAGAAGCTCCAAGCAGAACTCGATCACTACGAATCTTTATCCGAAGCAAAAGGCCAGAGACCGGCTTGCGAGATGGGATAGTCGATAGATTCCTGCCTGACTAGTCGCCTACCATCTGGGAGAGCCTCAAGTCGTCACGGAGATCGAATCTATCCATAGCATCTACGCACTTGCATCATAACACCCATCTATCCATCTCGTCTTATCAATCAGCAACAAAAAAAAAAGAAAAAGAAGAGAGAAGCCCGCAAATGGTTGAAGAAGAAATCAAAAAGCTCAGCGACTGCTATTTGGCAGCCGCCTACGAAAACCCGACCAGCAAGTTTTACTTTTTGTTTTGAACCGTGATTCGAACGGGCAGCCCCCATTGAAACTTGGAACTTCTATTTGGAACGTCCCCGGACCACCCATTTGACCACCCAGGGCCTCCTGGGTGATCCGGTTGCTATTAAGGACGCGGACCTTCTATAAATACTGTGGTGTGGTTGGTGGAAGGGCTCCAGGTCGGGGGTGGTGACCAGCAGGTGCCAGCAACCGCCACGTCCGCCAGGCAACAGAAGGCAAACATCGCGAGGCCAGGAAGTTTCTTGTCGAAGCAGGGCAGATACGCAAGGGATGGGTCGAGTTAGTTGACATGATCCTGAGCTGTTGCTTCATGAAAATGCGTAAAAAATTGTATCATTTATCAGAGTGGAGTGTTCTTTCTAGTAATAACCCATGCGCGCGAATGTCTTCTCAGAAAAACCGCACCGCATGCATGCAAATACCCATAGCCCGTGGCCCATTCATTATGCCATCCTCCGAGTTCCCATCCGCCTTCCTGAACGATGATCCATAATCCATCATCCCGTTTGACATCCCATGGAGAACCCTTTCCAACCAAACCAACCAGCCAACAAGCCCAAGAAATAAGATACCGAGCCTCACAGCCCTTGCATAACAGGTCTGGGGCCCCCGGTTTAGCACGAGAACCACCCTTCTATCCCATGATATTGTAGCCGAAAGGAAAACCGTAAACGCCTCCCGCTTGTTGGATAGATAGTAGAACCAGATAGAAAAGGAAAGAAACGAGATGCTTTTTTTTTCCGACCAGAAAGATTTCCCCCAACATGATCCTTGAGATAACACCCCCTTTTCAAGAAAGATTCCCCATTCCGAACCTCATCGCCACTTTATTGCACACAGGGGGTATCATGCCAAGAACATAGGAAAATAAAGAAACCAAAGGAAAACGACAGAAGGAAAAGGTGTCAAATCGGCCGCGATGTGCTTTAGGCAGCAATCGCAGCCTCTTCGACAGGAGGTTGGCCGCCACCAAGAAGTTCGAGAACCTTGTTGACAACGGCTCTGGGATATCCACGAGTAAGCATCTCGGTGACGATAGCCTCGGCGCTCTCGCGCTCCTCGACCGCCAGGAATGCACGAGTCATGGCTTCGTACGTGCTGGGTTCGCGCTTGGCAGGGGCAACAGCACCGTAGATGTCCTTGGCCCTGGAAATGTTCTTCTCCGCCGCCCAACCGTGAATGAGGGTATTCGCAATGTACGGAGTCAATTCGACGCGCTTCGCATGCATGGTGGCAAGAACGGGTTCGGTATCCGCCACGCGGTGGTTCGCAACCATGGCCTCAAACAGAGCCTGGAAGAGGCAAGCGTTCGGGGCAACAGAGGAATCCTTGATGACGTTATCAAAGATGCGGCGGGAACCCTCAAGATCGTGAAGAACGCAACCACGGGCATGGATGAGCGAGGCGTAATGAACAGGTTCGGGGTGTTGACCGGAGGCGCGGATCTCCTCGAGGACGGCTTCGGCAGCATTCATATCGACAGGTTCCAGGGTAGCATGAGCGTCAACCAGAAGCTTGAAGGTGTGAGCAGTCGGTGCGATGCCCTTGGCCTTCATACGCTCAAAGTACTCCAAAACCTTGGACTTGTCGCGCTTGGTCATCAAGAAGAACTGCATCATGCTGTTGTAGGGAGCCGGCCGAGCCTTGTAGTTGGCCATGGCCTCCATCTCGTCAAACATCTGTTCCGCAAACTTCTCGTCGCTCACACGGCAAAGAGCATTTACAATGGTGCCGTAAGTGACAGAAGTAGGCTTGATTCCCAAGGCTTGCATCTCACCAAAGTAGAAGAGGCAGTCGTCGGTGCGGCGAGCCTTGCCCAGTTTGCCGATGAGTGCATTGTACAAGAACGAAGTGGGCTCGACACCCTCAGCCTTGGCCCTGCGGAAGATCTTTACGGCCTCGGTAGCCTCATCGAAAGTCTTGGTAGACTCCTTCAAGGTGGTGATGTAGAGACCGAATGTGTTTGCCGAAGGGGTAGTACCCATAGCGAGCAGCTCCTGGTGGAATGACTCAGCCAGGAGCCGATCGCCAGATGTGAGGCAAGCGCCGACCATAGCGTCGAGGATCGAAGACCAACCGTAACGCACCACGGGATATTGAGGCAGGTAAGGAACATCACGACGGGCCATGGCAAGGATCTCCCGGCAAAGGTCCATCTTGCCGTCGCGGGCGGCGGCAGAGATGAGCTTCGCGTACGTGATATACCGAGGATGGCGGCCAGCACGGCGCATGTTCCGGAAACGGGTCAGAGCATCTTGAAGTCTCGGGCCCTTGCGGCCGTGCGCACCCTCCAACTCATCAGAGATCAATGTAGAACCCTTGAAGTCGGTGTTGTGCGCATACGGATCGAACGAGTCCTCGAAGCTAGACACAGTAGGCGTTGAAGGAAAGGGCGAAGCGGGAGCATGGTGAGTCTGAACGTAGTGAAGAGATGGCGTGAACGTCGAAGACGGGGTGAACGAAGCTGGGGAAAGCTCGCGAGGATCGACGATACCCCTAGAAGACATGAACCGGGCAACGAAATCCGATGCTTCTTCAATCTCGCCAGCGAGTTCTCCGGCAGGTGCACTGTCGCGAATTCGCTGGAACATCCATTCAGACTGAGTCAACCCCTCAAGTACCTGGCCAGAACCAATCATGGCGATGGCGTACATAGCTGTAGGCTCAATGAAGACAGGGGAGACTTTGAGGCTAGGGTTGCAGAGAACGTCCCAATAACGGGCCGCACCAGCAACATCTCCCGCACGAACGCTCATGGCGAGCAGAGCCGAGGCTGGGGAGGCGACGTCAGTGGACTGAGCAACATTGGCAAAAGCCGCAACGGCAATCTGCGTGTCGCCATGGTCCGCCGCGACTGTCGCAACCTTGTTCAGACTCGAATCCCTGGTCTCAGTTTCGATGCTCTGGGCCCAATAAAGAGCCTCGCGGTAGATGCCCCGGTCGATGAACCCCTTGACGAAACCACCCGCCACGAGTGCATCCTTGAGATCGGTAGCACGGACGCCATACTCCTGAATGATCTTCTTGTAGAACTTGAGGGCTCCCTCCAGCTTATCCGAGATGACATAGGCATTGATGACGGAGGCATACACCTGAGCATCAGCCCGGTCGTGCAGAGAAGCCTCACCCTGATCATTCGCAATGGCAAGATTGCGGTACTCGTTGTAGCACTCGACAGCACTAACGAGGTCGCCAGTCTTGGCAAAAGCAGTGATCATGGCTGGGAAGGTTGCGGCGAAAGGAGTGGTCTGGTTGTTTTCCATGTGCTCAAAAAGCTCAAGCATGTCAGAAACACGGCCAGACTTGGCACAAGCCGAAATAAGCTGGTGATAGGTCTCGGATGTGTAAGCAGCCTTCTTAGAGGCTACTGACGTAGCAAAAAGCTTGATGGCAAAGTCCAGGCGATCGTCCTCCACCAGCATGGCATACTCCAGTTCGTGAGATGCAAACATGAACTTGCCCGGCTCGTCCATACCACCAAAGCGCATCCTCTTGGTCTCGAAGGCCTCCTTAAGCGAGGAGACTTCGAGGGACCGGGATGCCAGTAGGCTGACAAGAATGTTGTAGGTCTCAGAATCCAAGGCCACCTTCCGGCGGACCATATCCGCGTAGATGTCGAGAGCCTTGGTGACTACCTCCCACTTCTCTGACTGCAAGTGAGCCGTAGAGGTGAGCAGCGCGTTGTAGGCAGTGGCGATAGGACGGATGCCGCCAACCAACATGGCCTCAAAAACGGCGGGAATCTCAGCATACCGACCGGCGTCGGCGAGCTTCATGAGATGGTTCGCATAGTTCTGGGATTGCGGGTCGACAGGCGGTGTGGCGGTACGGGCGATGCTAACCGGGGTTCGCACTTGGGATACCGGGGTGATGGTTCGCGATCGGATCTGCTCCTCGAGCTTCTCGGCAAGGGCGGGTGATGTTGCACGAAGCGATTCCACTTCCTCTTCCAAAGCCTCGAGTTCCTTGCGCGCCTCTACCTCCTTCTCTAGTCGGGCGTCGATGTGGGCGAGGGCCACCTCCGCCTCTGATGGGACGCTTGCGATGGCATTGTGCTCAACAATCGCTTCTTCAGATTCGAGGGCGAGGGTCTTGGGGTCAACACCACCGAGAAGAATCGATGCCGGCGAGGGCTTCCACTCAATAAGCTTTGGGAACTGGAACTGAACCCATTCCTTATCGTCACCTTCCTCGACCTCTACTGCTTCAGCTGCTTGTGCCTTTTGTAGGTTCTCGAAATATGCGTCGAGGTTCGGGTTGGTGATGGCCTTGGTCGGGCGCTGCTCGACGTTACTACCAGCGAGAGTGCTGCTGGTGTGGAAGGCGGACTGAAGACCGAGGGTCGAGAGACGACGACCTGCCCGGGTGTGATTGCGCCGCCCAAAGGACGGGCGGTTCTGTGAGTTTAGAACATGAGGGTGGGTGGCAGCTACGACCGACTGCGCGTAGCCCTGAGTAACGGACTTGGTGAATCCTTGACGGAGAAAGCTCTGCCAAACCGTCGAGGAGAATGAGGGCATTTAGGAGACACCAGGCGGATGGGGGTTCTGATATTTTTTTTTTACTGTTAGTAAGCTTTCCATCTCATATCCTATTTGGAGGCATTGCGCCGTCTGAAAACAATGTGGGTGCGTGCATTGCAAACATTGAGACGTCGAGTCGAGGGCCAAGCTGCGATCCGGTCCAGCACCTCACACGCAAAGTGCACTCGAATAGCTTCGGCGGGGCCAATTGGTTACGCTTGCTCGAGCCCTACGGAGATAAGGGACATACTTACAGGGAGAGAATGGGATATGCGCAATTGCAGGTTCATTTGACGACAATGAAGCCGTCAAACAAACGCGCGACCTTGGGGGGATAGAATTTGGGTATAAATTTTGGTGTAGAAACCGATCGGAACGAAGCCAGGAAAAGAAAAGGCCGGAAAAGCAGATATATGTGAGGTGTGACTGTACCTATTCAAATAAAAACAAGTCGGCTAAGTCTGAGCTTGCTGTGAGTGTACCGGGGCGTCAGTTGGGGGGGGGGGCGGCTTGGGGAATTAGGTTGGGGAGGCCGCTAAAACCGGCTTGCGTTTTTTTACCGTTCAGGTGGGTGAATGGAGTTTGGGCGGGATTTACGATCACCAGGGTCGTTGTCCGGGTGGATTCGGAATAGGCTTACTAAAAGAGGTCTAAAGCAGCAATATCAACAACCACAACTTGCATTTCGATGTTGCTGCAGTGCAGACCGCATTTTCTGCGCAGTAATATCCAAAAGGCGGTAGGTAGGTATTCGTCGTCGATGACCAACACGGCTCCCTTCAAGTGAGATCACTCGTCTTTTTTGGGGGTGCTTTACAGGAACACATACGGAAGGGATTCCATCTCTATATTTCCCAACGGCAAACACACCGTTTCTGCCATGTGGGCATTTACACGTAATCCAAGTTGCCCCGGGAGGCTCGAAAAGAAATGAACACATCAATCATTCCTTCTCGAGCTCCAGGTTTTTCAAAACAAGATATCTGGTCTTTCGAGTTGACAAATGACTGTCAAACTCCTGCTCGTCCATGGTAGATGTTCGCTTGCCACTCTCTTTGCATGTGCCTACCTACCCTTCTTCCACTGTCGTCGATGACACTCTTTCTTGAGTGGACCAGATTGCGACTCCAGTCACGGTGACCCCAGGCTGGCCAAGTGGATGACGAATTGAACGGCAGGCGGAAGTGTCGGACGCGGGCTGGTGTGGTAACTTCCCCCAGCACGTCAAACGAAGACTTTCCGGACCAGAGGGAAAGAAAAGGTGGGGTGGGGACTGTTCGTTGCCTCCTCATTGGGCCGAGATAAAATATCCTGGCTGTTATCCTGGCGTTGCATTTTGTTTGCGCATTATCTCTCTGACTGAAGATCTCTCCCGGGGCAAGTCCTCCTGTTATGTTTTCTTGCTGGAGTAAGTTAAGAAGCATTGGAGAAATGAAGTTGAAGGTCTAACATCTCCGAGCTAACGGAGCTCGCACCTTCTCCAAACCCCGAGCAGAGAAGCTGAACTTCAATAGTCTCCACTTCCTACCTACGCTGTGAGAGAGCTAGGATGAAGCCCTGTCGTTCGGTTTTCAACGGTGCCTTGACATCGCGATTGAGACATTTCTCAAACTTTGGGCTTGGCAACAAGAACCCGTTCGAATTTTCATGCACCGATCGCCCGGGGAAAAGACATGAAATCCACTCTATGTTCAATTGTTCTGGTCGAGACCGTTTGACTCAAAAGAAGGGATACACAAGCATTGTCTTGCCCAAACAGACACAGGCACGAAAAGGATTCGGTAATTAATTATGATGAGTCGCGACTGCGCAGACAGGGCCTCGTGTTCCCAGACGCGAACCGCAATGCCACCCCTCTTTTCCTGTTATCAGATCGAGATCGGCAGCCAACCAACCCCAGAAACAGGGTCGATAGCGTGGGATTCTTGAGGTGTTTGTTTTACGCAGGTAACAGTAAAGAAAAGGCACAGGAAATGACAAAATTATGCAAAAATTGATCACATGTGCCCTAAAGAACGAAAATTCGCCGTCTACGAGTCGGGCTGGTGCAACCACTCCCCATTGAGCCAACGAAAGTGCCCGGCAGCCGGATTTGAGCTTAACTGAGCACTGTGAGCAGTGCTGTAGTGCGAGCCACAGCCATCGATCGTCATTCCCGTGTCACCGGTGACCGAGAGCCGTTCTCCGCCTGTATCGCCGAGCCCGCTCGGATGAACGGCGTGCCGTCTTCTCTCAGCCTCGGGACTTTTCCGGTTCTTTGCTTCTGATCGTCCTCCATATGAATTGATGATGTCCGCTTTCAGACTGAATAATACTTATTTTACATGCGATGCTTGATGCTGTTGTGATACAGAAAAGTCGTTGAAAACTGGCCTCGGTGTTTAAAAAGCAGCCTTAATTGGTGATGTGAAGAGTGGATCTTGAAGTCCCCTTGAACGCGGAACAATCCGTTGAAGCTTCGCTTGCATCAAGCAGTGGAGTTGCGTTGGTTTGTCGTTAGGAAGCTCGAGGGAGGCGATGACAATGGCGACGTCGTTCGTTTGAATGATCTAAAATCAGCGAGGATATGCCAGCAAACGGCCTTTGTGATACGTGTTCATTCGAGCTCATGTTGCCTCTCACTCACCCTTTGGCGGTGTTCGACCTCGACCTCAGATAACAATTGAATCGGCGCCGAATCGATGGTTGGGCTCACGAAAGCGCGTTGGACGACGCGACAAAAATTTCGGTGCATTCTGCATCCCTGAGAAGAAACTCCGTGCAGGATACTTCGTGTGAAGGACGGGAGTTCGTCTCCCACGTGCATGCAAGGAGAGCCTCACTCTGCCAACCAGCCAAGGTCAGGCAGGGTAGGGAGGACAGCCTTTATGTCTTTTTTCCCATTCAACCATCCATGTCTTGATTTCGACAACACGATTCCACCGGCATGCGTGTCATTTCCTTGTAAGATTCGGGTGAGATGATATCTTCTTCAAAACTGAATTCCAGAACAGAAACAATAGTAAAGGAGACAATGGTAAGTGCGAGTGGATGTCTCAGCCCAAGAACTTCCATCTTTTCTGTCCCAAAAAGAATGCCCCGCATCCGAACTCCGGCCCCACTTCCGGCGAATTACCCCTCCTGGTTCCTGACGATCGGGTGAGCTTTGATGAAGGTCTGGGCATCAAAAAGATAGAGACACTGTCACTGAAGCTATCACGAATTAATCACGTCTTCAAATCGTGAACTGATTTATTTTTAAAAAAATTTCTTATATATACACTCTCAGTAAAACAGAAGAAGCCCGACACGATCCTGTCTCTCGTGTCATTTCTCGTCATTTTGTGCTTGGCCCCTCTTCAGTTTTCAGTAACCTCGCTCACTCACTCACCCACTTCTCATACAACCAGCATCAAAAATGGCAATCGGAAAATCCCATGTCGTCTCCGCACCCGGCAAAGTGTTGCTGGCTGGTGGCTACATTGTCCTTGACCGAGACTATACCGGGCTCGTCTTTGGCCTGAGTGCCCGCATCAACGTTGCCAGCCAGGAAATCCACCCCATCAATGGTGTTCACCTCGCCGAGATCTCGGTTGAAAGTCCGCAGTTTGACAATGATTCTTGGGTATACGGCTACATGCCCGTGGGAAACAAGGGCGGGGTCAAGGTGACACAGCTTGATCCGTAAGTCACCTTTCACCACCTCGATATGTTGTTCAACATCAGATGCCATGACAGTCACCCTTCACTCATTCAAAGACCTAAACTCAGCCCCGTAACTAACACCCACAATAGAGGAAGCAAACCCTTCAAACCAAACCACTTCGTAGAAACCACCCTAGCCTACTGCCTCAGCTACATCGCCACCCGGGGACCCAAACCTGACCCCTCCCGCATCAAGCCCGCCCGCTTCACCATCCTGGCAGACAACGACTATTACTCCCAGCCCGAGTCGCTGTCCTCAACAACAAAAAAGCGCCGCTTCGCTCACTTGGGGGAGACGATTTCAAAAGCGAACAAAACCGGTCTCGGCTCGTCCGCGGCTCTCGTCACCGCCCTCACCGGCGCGATTCTGTCACAGTACCTCCCCCTTTCCGAATTTGACCTCTCCACTGCCCAAGGGAAGGCGACTCTCCACAACCTAGCT
Organism: Podospora australis; assembly: GCA_033296905.1. Classification (NCBI taxonomy): domain Eukaryota; kingdom Fungi; phylum Ascomycota; class Sordariomycetes; order Sordariales; family Podosporaceae; genus Podospora; species Podospora australis. The sequence continues at coordinate 55,676 of MU864442.1, read as the reverse complement.
CAGGCCGCCCATTGCGCTGCTCAAGGCAAAATCGGGTCCGGTTTTGACGTGGCTTCTGCCGTTTATGGGTCGTGTATCTACCGCCGCTTCAGTCCCTCTATCTTGTCGTCCATCCCACCTCCTGGGGATAAGAGCTTTGGCCAGGCAGTGGTGGATGTAGTTGACTCCCCTACACTTTGGGACCAAGAGATCGGGAAGGAAGCCACAGATCTCCCCAAGGGGTACGCAATTCGCATGGTAGACGTCACCGGGGGCACGGCGACGGTATCTATGGTCAAGACAGTAAATGCCTGGCGCGCTTCCCATAAGGAGGAAGCGGATACTTTGTTCAGGAGAGTAGAGGACCAGATGAAAGTTCTCGCTTCGGCTCTTAAAGAGGGGAAGGCAGAGGAAGAGATTAGGGAAGCAATGGCCCCGGTGAGGAAATTGATGAAGAAGATGGGGGATGAAAGTGGGGCGCCCATCGAACCCGATTCTCAGACAAAGTTGCTGGATGAGCTGGAGCAAATTGAGGGTGTGGTGGGAAGTGTTGTCCCTGGCGCGGGCGGGTATGATGCTGCGGCGCTGGTAGTGAGGGATGATGCTGCCACGGAAAAGAGGATCAAGGATTTTTTGACGGAATACTCGGCGAGAGAAGGGGTTACGGCCAAGTTGTTGGGGGTGCTGGGCGAGGTGGAGGGGGCGAGGGTCGAGGGTTGGGATGTTGCTGATTGGGAGACACTTTAAACTATATGTCACTCATTGAGCATTTCTAGAAAGTAACAAACAGGTCCTTTCTTGGATGATAACATTATATTGTAGGTATGTTTGGATGTGTGTCGACAGTCTGTGTTACCATATGTTTTTAGTTGGCGGTTGACTGACCAGATGACCTGCATTGTACATCAACCACGATATTACTCCTTTTTCCTCCAGATTATTTTTCGCCTTTTGGCCTTTTGTTCCATCCTTTTTCCATATCGTACCCATTGATTCCAAACCACTTCATTACCAAAGCCCTTGTAGGCTGATATCCACCGTCTGAATGCCCCCTTTCATTTTTACCAACGTTGAATCCCCCTCCTACCCTTTTAAGACCCCCCAAAAGTAAAAGACTGTGTTGATACACTCCCCCGAAAAATAAACCCCATCCTCATACCCGCCCAGTCGCTCCCTTCTTCTGACCCATCGGACTCCTCCCCCTAACAGGCGACGGACTCAAAGGCGACACCGGATTCCCTCCAAAGGCAAAATCCCAGTCCGGACCACTGGCACCTAAGAAATCGATATTGGGAGCGCTGTGATTTCCTGGTTGTCCATGCCCGCCGTTCCCAAAGCTGAAAGGGAAAATATCGTCTACCACATCCAAATCCAACGGAGAAATAGCGTCCAACAATAACATGTTTCCCTGGGAATTGCTCAAAGGCAAGTGCCCACCGCTCCCTCCTCGGCCAAGTGAGGACTTGAGGTTTCCATGGGATTCGCTTCTCCCGATCCCATCTTTGCGAGTATTCTGTCGTCCAGTGCCCGAAGAGGAAGACCGTAGGGAGGAGTTGGAAGCAGTACCTGGTCTACTTGATTGCTTTCCGCGGGGGGTCCTAGGTCGTGAGACAGAAGGGGAGTAGGAGGTCCCGAACGCTGTGATGAGCGGTGGTAGAGCAGGCGGTGCGGATGCAGAACACGGGCATGTTGATGGGAACGAAACAGCTGTGGAAGACAGCACGGGGGAGTCAGAGGGGCTGCAGTGGCCCGGTTGATGGATTCCTAGCCGTGTGGCAGCCGCTTTTTCTCGGAGGACGAGGATTTCTTCTGACGACAAACCGGGGAGGGTGACGGTTTTGTGCTCAAAGTTGAAAGGTGCAGACTGTTCAGTAATGTTAGCATCTTCTGCGATTAAAAGGGGGCAAAGGAACAAAACATACGATTTGAAGGCGCCGCGTAGAAGCATCAGACGAGGCCTTTTTCCGCTTTTGGTTTTTTGACGAAGCTAGTGATGAAGAGATCATTCCCTGGAGGGAAATGTAGATTTTCTTGACTTCTGTGCAGAGGAAAGGCATCTTGGCTTGCTGGTCGGGGTCACCGAAATGAGAAAAGAAACAAAATGTAGTGTCGTGATAAGTAGCTGTAGTAGGGTTGTATAAGATTCAAAGTAAAAGAGCAAAAGAGAAAAGTACTAGGGCTCCGGGGAGCAAAAGGAAGAGATCTATTCAACAGGCAGAAAGACGAAATAGGAAAGACGGCTCAGGGACGGAACCAAATAGCTGGGATCGATAGGAAAGTTCCCGAGAGTGTTCGGCGGTTGAATGGGATTATTAGTGAAGATCGGTAAGCAAAACGCTTGGGAATAATGACGCTGAGCGAGAAAAGGGGTGATGGTGGAGGCGCGGGTCGAATCCGAAAGACCAGAACAAAACGAGTGACAAAGAGCAGATACTCCGAGAAGAGTATGCTTGCCCAAAAAAAGACTTTTCGTGAACAAAGGAGTGACACGGGAAGAAGTTCCCTTAAAAGACTCAAACAAACGATACCGAGACGATGGGCAGTACTTGGTGTAGCGGAACCGATTCCATTTAGAGGTGCCAGATCCGGTGTGTCGGTTAGCACACACAAGGAAAGATTGCGTGGACAACGAAAGAAGGGGTTCGTTCATCAGCAAATAGCAGAAGAGAGTGGCAGTTCAAAAGAAGTTATACTGACAGGTAGATGAGAGACATAAAAAAATAGCCGTCCCTTGCTTCAATCCCTGCCTGGTCAGGAACGCGTTCCCCCGGCAGGCAAGCCAACCTCCCTGGAATGAGAGAACATTCGCCGCATGCCGTTTCCGCACCTCCCTTCCCATGATGTTGGAATGCTGACCATCGAGTTTCTCAAATCGAAGAGACACGAACATAATATATTCAGGGTCCTAAGACAATATCAAGTGATGATAATTTCGCTGTGATCATTTAATCTCATGATCCCACAACCAAAAGCGCGTTCATGAATACAGGACTCCCTGGCTGACACCCTTTTCCGCTTAACATTGCCCTCATCAATGCTCGTCTAGATTATTTTCCGAAAAATAGAGATCCATGTTGGACAAACTGCCCAGGAGTTCGATCGGAATTGGAAGGGCGTGCAAGCCAGCTTCTGAATCTCTCTCGTTTACCCTGAGTGACATTTTTCCCACTGTGACCGCCAGCCTTCTATTTGGGGTAGTCTTTCAAATGATAACTCTTGAGCTTGACGAACTGATCAAAGCCAAACTTGCTGAGAGTCTGGCCCTTTCCGGAGTTCTTCCACCCAGTCCACGCCAGATCCTGTGGAAATGTCTCACGTCAGTACGTACTGGCATTCGGACAATGCACCTCGATTTGATGATCCATGACTTACAGGGCTTGGAAAGTCGCAGCGGTTGACGAACACAGTTCCCGCTTCGACCTGGTCGCATAGCTCATATGCCTTGTCTGTGTCTTTGGTCCATATGCTGGCAGTGAGACCAAACTCGCTGTCATTCATCAGCTCCACAGCTTGCTCGTCGCTCTTTACCTTCATGACGGGAATTACGGGGCCAAAAGTCTCGTCTTTCATGACCTTCATGCCATGGTCGACATTGGTGAGGAGCGTCGGCGCGACGAAATTGCCTTTGGCAGGCAGCTGGTCAAATGTCTTGTTTGCTGGCGTAGCATTTACCGCACCCTTGTCCAAAGCGTCCTGGATATGGCCCTGGATTGTTTCCTTGGACCGTTTCGAGATTACCGGTCCCAGATGCGTCTCTTTGTCCAGTGGATCTCCCAGCTTGTAATCCTTGAGGACGTTCTGGATGGCTGTCACAAAGTCATCGTGGATCTTCTCGTCGACATAGACACGCTCAATCGAGCAGCAACTCTGTCCAGAGTTGAACACGGCGCCATCCACAATCTCCTCGGCTGCCCATTCGATGTCCACATCCCCACGAACGTATGCCGGGTCTTTTCCTCCCAGTTCCAGACCAACGTTGACCACACGATCGGCAGCGGCACCTTGGACAGCCAAGCCACCAGCGACTGACCCGGTAAAGGCGATAAGCGCAATTTTGGGGTTTCTTACGATCGACTCGATGATTGTTGGCGACCCGGCGTGGAAGTATTGAATGACGCCATCGGGGAGACCCGCCTCCTGGAAGGCCTTGGCAACTTGTTCAACGACGGTCGGGGTCTGCGGAGATGGCTTGAGGATTACCGAGTTTCCGGCGAGGAGAGCCGGGATGAGGGCATTCACGAGAATGAGATACGGGTACTGTTTAGCATTGTGTCAGCATCTCTCCTTGTTACCAGAGTATGGGGATATCGCATACGTTCCACGCAAAGATAATGAGTACTGGGCCAACAGGGACCTTGCGGATAAAGCGCTTGAATCCCTTCTCTGCCTCTCCTGGTGTATCGGCCAGAACGTCGTCGCTGATTTTGAGCAGGTATTCGGATCGTTTGACGGCGGTAGCAATCTCCTTAGCCGTATAGGCGATGGGCCGGCCCATCTGGACGGTAAGCTCGTTGGCTAGCTCATCCTGCTTGTCCTCCAGAATTTTGAGCGCCTTCTTAATGATTATCTGACGGTCGGGGAGTTTTGTGTCGCGCCATGAATTGAACGCTTTAATGGCGATGTCGGGAATCTCGTTTTCGAGCTCTTCGGCTGAAATGCCGTTGCGCGTGAGAATGGGCTCCCCGGTTGTCGGGGAGATGGTGGTGATGACTTCAACAGACATGATGGCTACGGTTTCGTGGACTTGTTTGGTAGAATTGGAAGAATCAGGTCATCCAGCCTCCCAGATGAAGTTGCGAGACATCGGGAAGGTACCACGACGATTGCGCCGTCATCCCTTTCTACCTTATTAGTGGGAAGCTGCCCTGTTGTTTGCCCCTCTGCCCCTCCAACGACAGCTCTCCGTCCTCGGCATTGATAGGTAGCAGATAAGATAAGGGTGGCTAAAAGATGTGTGAATAATGGGGACTAAGAGTGTGATGTTTTCGACTAGACACCTTGAAATAAACCTTTTACACCTGCAAATTCTATTCGAAGGTATTTACTAATTAATACCACGAATAATTCTTAAACTTGAATGCGTCTACATTTTTAATATATACCTACAGTGTTTATTTGAATGCGTAGAAGGCCGAGTTGGCAAGTAGTTAGCGGAAAACATGATAGCCCCTCAAAAAGGTTAGTCCCCATTATTCACACAGTGTGGGTGGGTCGAGAGGGATAACATTGATCTTTCGCCTTGATAGCATTTATCAACGGCGCGATTTGTGCTGAATTCTCAGGAATGAATAAAAAATCATAACCATTGACATTCAACGACTGAGAATCTTTTTAAACTGATTTTCTTTCTAAGATTGTTAGACTGGTTTGTCAAGCTCGAAACGAAGATATTAAGGGTACTTCAAGTTGCAACAACGCACAGGCCAACCAATTCGTGAGCAACCCCAAGCTTGGCGGCGCATGTGCAGACATCAGAGCAGAACACCAACAGGACATCGCGACAACAACTTCAATATTCTTTTCCACATCTATCGCGTGGCTTCGGTAGGGTTTTGGTTCTTGAGTGCCAAGTAATATCTCTCATCAGAGATTCGGCTGGATAGCATCTGGTCAAGAAACATGCCGTCTTCGTCGAGCTGTCCCCCCGACCGACTACATGGCTTCGAGGTGGATAATGACGTTGAAAGCGGATACAAAATCGCGACAGAGGTGGAAATACAAGTTATTATACCACTGAGAGGCTGAAGAGAGCACGCAAGTGTTTCGAAGGCTTGGGCTTCAGCGACCAATCCAGTACAACCAGAGTTGAGCTATTCTTGGGTGTCAGGTAAGTCGGATCAGGTAGGTCATCGGTTCACAGGCAACACACAAGGCCAGGAAGCCACAAGAGCATAATGGCCGGTTTAACTGTGCGTCCTATAATCTCACTTTGGACGATTGATGGTGTTTCGTAGAAACCAATGGACCACTCACCTTTGTCTCCTGAGACATGACATTAGCTCTCTAGCAACAGAGCTGCTACCTCAAAATACATATATCTGAACCCTCTCCCATAGCAACAGACTTGATATCATCCAAAGTGTCAGCATGGTACTACAGTCAGCAATTCGGAAGCTTGGAATCTCGCGATACGAGGCAGCGGAGCTTCAGGGCTACATTGAGCGGCTCCTCGACGAAGAGAGTACCACATCTTCAAATGAACCACCTCTCGAATACATCCTCATCCGCCGGTGCCAGAGAAATTGGAAATACCTGAGGATATGGAAAGAAGAGTCGGTGGCCACCGTTGAGAATACATTCAGGGAGTGCGTCAAGGCCGTCCGGGAGGGGCTTAGTCTGGTTTCGTTCGCGACAACGTCTGGCGCCACCACTACGGGATACGAATTGAGAAGATCTGGAAATAGGGACAGCGAAATTGGATCTAATAACAGCAACCGCATATTGAATCGCATACCGAATGAGAGACCAGAAGGGCGCTTTGCATCTAAGTCTTCAGAACCCATTGCTCCCATCCAGTCGCAAGCCAGAAATATCGCCAGGCCTGGAATACGAACAGACTTGTCTCCCTGGGCACCGAGATTCAACCAAATACCAACACACGAAGGCCCGCAGGACGAGGTTTCCTCTCACTATTCAGCACCTTCACGACCGAGGGACCAAAGGTACCCGCCTAGTGTCGACCACAAGTACTTCAGCCTACCAGCGAGAGTGTCCAACTCACGATCACAATCATCCTTGAACAGTGCCTACCATGAGAGTTCTAACGGGTCATCCCCCATTATCTCACCAGGCTTCTTACTCCAGCCTCCACAGGAATTACCGCGGGCGGCAGCTATGGACTCGGAACTCCCGCCTTATCCAAACTATAGCACCCACGTCCACCTTCACCGCGAGAGAAGTCGTAGATCCAGAAGAGAAGCGCGCACATGGTTCCCCAAAGTACAACCTGTTTCGGGTCTCCACAACCCAATTATCATCTCCCAGCATGGCAACAACCACATCGCCATGACAGCAGTCTTTGACTCAACAGATGTCAGCACCTACCTTAGCTATCCAGACGGCCCGTGGGAGCCCCAGTGTGGAAGCGCCGTACCCGCTCCGCTGAAGACATCAGGCATCACTCGACGTAACGCGGTTCGCTCTCGGTCTCGATCCATCAGCGACGCAGCAACCTCGAACCCAGCCGCTGATCACCTCCGAGGAAGAAGGAGCAGCACTATTTATACCTCTGGCGGACCGAGCAGACCACCTCCCAGTTGCAGCGCCAACACCGGACTCAACCGCTTTCATCATACTACTACTCTCACAGTCTCCGACCTCGGCTCTTCTTCTGCCAATAACTCGGACGACCCCCCCACCCTACCCTCAGCAAACCCCCTAACGCTTCTAGAAGAAACCCTCTTACAGTTTCTTCACGTCGATGAAGATGAACACAACAGAATGCAAGACCGCCCACAAATGTTCAACGACAACATCGCCGGCGGCAGCAACAGCAATAGCAGGATGCCCAGGAGAAAACCTCTACCACCTGGAACAAGAATTCCCCCACCCCCTTTTCCGTCCTCATTTCTCGATTCAGCGTCCAGCTCTGGCTCTGGCTCTGGCTCGGATCCCTCTTTTAATGCTCACCCTATCCTATACGGGCCTTCTTACACGTTTCATCCGCCCCAACAGAACTTCGAGACTCCGAGAGAGCCCTTCACAAGAAGAGCGAACTGCACAAAACGCCCTACAAACAGTCGAACCTTTGACCCGGCACCAACACCATTGCAGCGGTCACAATCAGCACGAGTCCACCGTCAACCATCCCAAAGACGCAACTCCGACGCCATAGAGGAAGTTGACCGAACCCGCCGCTCCCAATCTAGTCCCTGTAGTCGGCGTGGCTCCATCACTCACCATCAAGCGGGGCCCGAAAGAGACCGAGAAGTCGTCCGTGACCACCCCAGGATAAATAGCGAAGATAGGATTCGCACAGCAACTGCTAGTGCCTACAGAGACTTGGAGAGGAGACACAGCGGGAGACAGAGGAAAAGAAGTCGAAGCCGAAGTCGCAGCGGGGTCACTGCTAACCTCAAGAAGATATTCTGCTGTAATAGCTCCTGAAGCATTTACATGTTGAACTTTTCCTTTCTGTTGCGAAACTGGGAAGCGTAACGGACATTGAAGCCGAGCGAGTTGTATTAATTTGAGAACGAAAGCACAAGCACGCTCACGAAGATTATGACACCCGAGTCTCGTAGCAGAGAGGACCAAACCTGGTACTCCCAAAAAAACCCTTTTTGATCATAAAACTACCAAAAGTTCATCCATAGCCATATTCTAAAATTCTCAAGCAGCCTGATTATCTTGGATATCAAGCTCATCAAAGTCATCCAGCAACTCATCCATATCAATCTTCGGCCCATCATCCACACCCGTCATCTCCGTCTCGGCAATGCTCATTGCGTCGGCATCTTGTGGCTTGTTCTTCTTGGTGTTCTTGTACAGCGCCAGAGCAGCACGCAACTCCTCATCTTCCTCCACATCGCGCAAGAAGGCCTCGTACTCAGCATCCATGCGCGCCTGGTCCGCAGCCTTGGGGAGGAGGTCGCCCTCGTCCTTGGCCATGCGCTTGAGTTTCCAGTGGCGCTTCCTGTTGCGGCGACGGTTGGGATGATGCTTCTTGACAAGCATCACATCGGGAATCCTCTGTCCGTGTGCTTTTGAGTCTTCAATGGAGTCGAGCAAGCTGGAGTTGTAGTTGGATCCCGTCATCATGTAACCGAGCACCGAGTCGCCTGGGTGAAGAAGGTTACCAAGATGTGACTTGGTCCAGTAGGACTTGTCGTTGACGCCTAGGTCTGATGCGCGCGCAACTTGGACCTCGGAAAGCATCCACTTGCCCTTGCGCTCGCCAGTGGGCTCGCAGTCCAAGACGATAAACTCGACAAGGTCTGGTGTACCCGCAAGAGGGGCGAATGGTGCGCGCCAGTAAATATCGGAGCTAATTTCGGCTGTTTGGAGGGTAAGCGGGTCAAGAAGGTTGACGGAGGTTCCTATCCTGTGGCAGAGCACAAGAGGGGAGATGTTGCCGATTGACCGTGCGAGCTTGAGCGGGAGCGCCACGAGATCATCTCTGCAAATAGGGACGAGCTCAACCGAGTAGTTGAACTTGTATTGCTTGTCGCCGGTGTGGTTGTCTTGCGAGATAAGTTGCCTCGACTCCTTGACGAAGACTGGAACGACTGATTTGAGGAAAGAAAGGAAGGCCTCGGCCTGGTTCCTGTGTGCAAAGTAGAAATCGATACCGCCCTTCTCTTCCTTGATGTTGATGGTGTCCCGATGTGCTTGATGCTTGAGAATAAGCTGCTCCAGTAGCAAGAAAGTTCTCTTGTGTGTAACCTTTTGCCGAACCTGTACTGATGCTCGCCAAACGTTTGCTGTGTATGACTTCGCGCAGTCCTTGCACTGCTGTGTTCCCACGATATAGACGACCTCGAAACTCTGCTGCATCAAGACACCGTCGGCGACGGAGTCTTGTACTGTGATTCTGACCTTAATTCTGCGCGAATGGGGTTCGGTCCAAATGAAGTGTGCATCTGTGACCCGGACCTTGGTGATGTTTCGTAACCTCTTCAGGCAAAGGGAAAGCAACTCTCTTGATTCGGGGGCGGCGGTGACCCAGGTTTGCGGGGGAGCGAGCCATCGGTCGCAGTCTTTGCAGAATTGTATATGGGATTCGCGGGGAATGGAGGCAGAAATGTCGACGGTCGATTTGATACTGTACAGAAAGGGTTAGCGGTGGTTTCGGAGGTTGGAATATCCAGATGCTCGAAGCAACATACCAGTCATAACACATAGCACCCGCAGAGGATGTGCCATCAATAGGAGAGCCGCAGTTGCAGCAAAGAATGCTATTATTTCTGTCAGTATTCCCAGATTCCTAGCCAGACGACGGACTTGGGGGGCCAACTTACGTTGCGCCAGTGCGCGCGGTGCCGGCCAGCGAGGCCATACCCATAGGCTCGTCGATATCCATGACTGCTGTGTTTCGATCGGTCGTGTGTGTAGATGTGGTAGTTATTTTTGGCAAAAAGGGAGATTTCTATCGTCTTGGACGAATGTATGTTGTTTTGGTGAGAGGGAGACAGCAGTGGTGGACTTCCAAAGGGACTGGCTTTGCTGGGGGACCTAGCGGGGCGACTGCTGGCTGCTGCTCTCAAGAATTTTGTACAAACGCAGAAAATTGCCCCGCGCTGTTATTGATAAGCAGTTTATCGGTTCGGTGGGGTTCGGCCTGTCGATCCGCAAGCACGGGCCACCTGTCAGGGTCTTTGCCACCACTTGGAACTATTGTCAACCGCCAAGCCATTTGGATTTACTTTCCATCACCATTTGTCGCCATTTGAGTCACTCAAATTGCTTGGCGTCCGCTACGTAAAACATGGTCGTGTAGGTTTGGCGCAGGCTTAGACATTTCATTGTTTGTCATGGTTTCATCAGAGTGCCGTTTGACTATTCGGGGCAGTTTTATTACCTCAACCTGACAGACAAAAAGAAGTTTAGGATATGGAGAAGTCTCACGACCTTAACCCTAGAGTCTCTCGGCCTGTTTCTCTATGCTCACTTCACAGCGGAATTGCTCGCATGTTCTAAAACATTGACAATTCATATTTGATAAGAAAGTCTATATGGACCGCCTATTTATGATCAGAGATTCCCGATTCGGCTCAAGTGAGGTTCGAGAAGCGTAATACTCGATGCTCCCAGGCTCAGGTTGCACTCCTATCCCTGACAGCCTGGCTGCTGGTGGAAGAGGGAAGTACGAAGCGAGAGCATCAGTGGCTACGCTGTCAAGAGATTCTGTCGCTGGAGAGATATATATTGAGGGACGTCCTGGTTGGTATGCCGGGGGAAGTGGAGGTAACGGCGGCTCTACACTGGCACCGCTGCATTGCCTTGGATGGCGAAGTGGTGTTGTTGGTTTGAAAGTGGTACTGTTAGAGCTGTGCGTTACCGCAGTTGTAACGGTAGAAGATGCGTCCGACACCATATCCGGCTGCCCTCTTGAAGCCCCCGAGGACGGCAAACTCACGGACTGATGGTCATCGCACTGGTGCCGGCGCACCTGACTGATCCAGCGAGATACTGGCCGAAGAGACCGCTCAGGGGGGTTATCGGGCTGAAAGTCTGGATGGATAAGCGAAACCTCCATCTGACTATGGTGGCTGTGACTGCAACTGTGGTGGGAGCGTTTGCTGTAGACTGTGCTCCCACTACTGCGTCGTCCACGAATATAGACGAGAAGAAGGACCAGGATAACGACGACGCAACCTGTTTCAGAGTTAACGGAGGCGGTATAGGACGTCTCCACTATCCGGACCTACCAATGGAACTGAGAACAATAGCGGCAATCTGTCCTGGTGCCAACGAATTGTGATGCTGTGCATGAGGAGGTAATGACACGTTGAAGCTCGGAGTAGCCTCGCTGGATGTCGTAGCTGTATCATCATTAGCGAACTTTCTTTGTCTCCTGCATTGGCGGTTTGTCTCGGGCGCAATAGCTACCTGATATGCCCGTCGTTATGGGTGCCGTATCAGTCGACGTCACGGTAGCGGTTGGCCACATCACAGCGCTGTCTTCTACTATAACTTTTGGTAAGTTCGTAGACAGCGTCGAAGCTAGAATGGGCTGTGTCGAACTTCTCGTATATTGAGAGCTTGGTGGACCACTGGTGGTAATTGCAGAAGGTTTCGGTGTTGCTGTTGAAGTAGCGTTAGGTGTAACGAATGAAGGAGTTGATGGATTCAGTGCTGAGCTTTGTTTTACCGGGGCCGATGAAGGTGAATTGGACAATTTTGTCTTCGTTCCATTTGGTTGGTGATCACTGTTCCCATCGTCGTGACCATCACCATTCTCGTTCCCATTCCCATTTTCACGGCACCTCTTGATGGGTCTCCACAAGGGGCAGTCTGCCGGTCTGTCCTGTTGACCATTGCGACTGAGGAGATTTGCATTGTGACGACGACGGTGGGGCAATGATTCTGGATTGATAAGAGCCATCTTACTATATTGATTGTGTCTGCGCTCTTTGAGAATGGTGGTCGAGACAACCGCTGACATGGTTGATGGGCGGGAATGTCAACCCTCCAGCCTCTTCACGCGCAGTAAGTATTTCCAAACATCGCTTGCGACATCTGCAGTGCTCACATCTTCTTCGGTTACAATAGCCAGTGGGTGGTATGCTGCTTTTCAACTCGAATCTCGACTAGCAATTTCAAAGTGGCCTCGCCTGGCCTCCCCAATATCACCGTTTGCCGGCCCAATCCCACCGCCACGGGAGCCACGGCAGAGCGTCCCCCATGGCTGACTAGAACGGCCCTCATCTTCCCCAAGTTTCTTCGTGATAGGCAGAAAGTTTTTAGGCCCAATCAAAACTCACCGAAATCATCAGTGCAAAATTATACAGGCCGGACACTGCCACACCTAGGGATGAAACCACGATGCGGAGCCGCACCAGCCAGGCGGGCTTGAATATGCCCTATACGGCACCGGCCAATCCGGGGACAGCATTTCAGGAAATCATGCAAACATCTAGCTTGAAGCTCGGCAGTGAAAAAGGGGTGTTCCCAAACAGATCTGGGGGCAGCTTGGGGGCAGAAATGCAGTGCACTGATTTGTAAGGCCCAGAGCTGATTATCATTATTTGGGCATGAAAGCTGGCGCAAACCAGAAATTTGCCGCGAGTCTTAATACTGACGTAAAACAGGAAGCCGCAAAGGTTGCCCGTATTGATTCTTCTTGAACTGAGCTGAATCGGTTCTAAGATTTGAAACCATGGCTTGGGAAATAATTTTATGCAATCTTTCTAGTGATGTGCCTGCCTCGCCATCCCGACTCTTTTCATGTGAGGATTATTCCTTACATTCAACAAGTACAGCGATCAAGATCTGTTCCTGCCCATACCATTGGTACTGTAAGCCATGGCTGATGTCATGGAACTGACCCGAACGACTTCGGGGGGTTTCTTTCCAGGAGTTCTGCGACTTACGGGTAACGACGGGTCGATGGGAACACTTTCTACGGACAGTCTCAAGGCTGAACTCCCTCATTGACCTACCGCAACTTCCGGCTTAAACCTACCCGAGTACGAGGTATGTGCCCCCTCTATCCAATGACTCAGCCCGTCCTTCCAAGTTTTTATCAAGACGGTAGCTATCCTCCGTCATGTCCACGGTTGCTGCATCATACCATACCATGATCTTAGTAAAACCCGAATGGGCTGTTGGGGCCACAATGGAAAGTCGATGATCATACTTGCTCTTTAGGGAACCCTAAGAGGAAGTGACGATACGGCGTCTTATTCTTTAACCATCAAGCTCAGGACCAAATTCAATTCAAATCTCTGATCTGAACGTGTTCTGTCATCTTCCACCCTCAGCCCAACACTTTCGACAACATTTTGCCACCACGTCCCCACGCCAACATCTTTTCCCTCTCTTTCAGGCCCAGTGTCAAGGCCTTGACATGGCCCCTCGCAGTATTTGTTACATTGCAGCTTTATTGCTTTCCATCTCAGCCACCACCACTGCAACTCCGCTCGAGAACGATTTCGTGCTCACCGAGGTGGCTCTTGATACCAATGCCTTCCCCGTGCCGACGAACTGCAAGGCATGGATTCTTCGTATGGGCGGCGTCCCCGCACAGAACATAGAGTTCTGGTCACCACCCAAAGCGGACGACGCAGTCGAGATCACTGAATACGGCCGCAATTGCACATCCGTCCACGACCCCATTGACACCGACTGGAGCGGCCCGCATGAAATCGTCGTCCCCAAGATCGATATAAGCGCCTTCTTCTGTGAACCCCTCAAGCCAAACCCAGACCCAAACGCACGCCGAATTGTCCAACTACTCGTTCACGGCGCCACGCACAACAAGTGGGCTTGGCACGGTTTGTCAAGATATCAACAATACAACTGGGCGTATATACTCGCCAAGGAGGGGTACTACACTCTCGCCATTGACCTCTTTGGACACGGCAACAGCTCTTTCATCCCTGGTACCAAGTACACGGCCAAGCCGCAGTTTCCCGACCCTATCACCGACATCCAGCAGCCAGTGCACGTGGAGATCATACACAACCTCGTGCACATGCTGCGCAGCAAGACAAGAGTAAAAGGATTTGGCTTCGACAAGGTTGTGTATGTCGGCCACGGCTTGGGGGCCCAGATCGGCATTCATTTCCAGAGAAAGTATCCTGAGGACTGCGACGCAATCGTCGTCACCGGCTACCACGACACTGGCTTGCGCCCTGCCTTTGAGAAATGGAACTTTACTCCATCTGCCCTGACTGGACAAGATGAATACAAAGACCGGCCTCTCGGTTACTTGAAGGGTACAAACTCATCTGGTCGTGAATCCATCATGTTCGCCCACAATTACGATCCTAGACTTCCGCAACTGGACTTTGAGTTGCAGGACACCCTCACCATTGGAGAGGCTTGCTGGCCTGGAATCATGACACCTGTTCCGAACTGGAAGAAGAAGGTGCTCTGGGTTGCTGGGGAATACGATGATCAGGTGTGTCCGTATAGCGGTAACAAGAAGGCGTATCAATACTGCAAGAAAAGGCTCGAGGACAGGTGCAAGCGTTTGTTTCCCCACGGCGAATGTTCGGTATGGCTGGTGCAGAACTCGGGACACGCCTGGATGCTTCACAGAGAAGTGACGAAGGCTCAGCAAAAAGGCATCAAGACAGTTGCCAAGGTGGACTGGCCTGGTTTCAACCTTTGAACTGGATGTAAATAGCAATAATATCGTACCTAGGTCAGCTGCAGCATTCGTAGATCCGTAATCCTAATGTCTTCTTCCTCTAGTAAGCTGCAAGTCATGATGCATGTAAGAAAGTTTCTATTATTGTGGTGTTCTAGTTTGACTTTGATTGTGACCACTCTCTGTGACAGATTCTGAGGATGACTTTTCAGTTACCACTTCCTCGTCTGACTTTTTGGGTGGCAAGTCGTCTCTCTTTAATGCCCAACCTCCTGACCACCCCAGCCACCCAGTCTCCCTGGGACCGCGGACCAAGCATGCCACCATGGCTAGTCCTATCAACGCAACTATAATCATCATTCAGATTAGCAGACATAATTCTAATAGAAGATTAAGTTTATGGGGCGACAACTCACTGCTGCAACTCCCGCTGTACACCCATCCGCCTTGGGCATACAGCCTGTTCCCCACCGCCGTTCCCGTCAACTGCCCAGAAAAGGACACGACCATGTAAGCTGTATTGACTCTGTTGCGTGCATTTGCCTGCCCTTGTATCCCGTAGATCGAGGCACGTAATGCTATCTGGGTGAATTGGTTCCCCAGGTCAATGGCGATGGCCTGCACGATGGGCCCCGCGACGGTTTTTGTTCCGGTGAAAGTGCCGATTGCCACACCTGCTAACTCGACTGCTATCCCTAGCAAAGCGGAAGAGATGGGATTGATTCTGTCGATTACGAGGCGGGAGTAGATTGGCGCGCTGAAAATGATGACTATGCCGATGAGACCGAAGAGGCCGATTACTAAGGAGGTGTAGGAATAGGGAGGAGAGGAAAGCAGGAAGGACAGGGTTGTCCAGAAGGATGTGAATACCGCGGACAAACAAAAGGCTACGAGAGAGGCCTGGGCGAGTGTTGGTTCTGTTAGGAGGAGGTGCAAGATTGTGTACAGAATCCGGGGATAGGCGGAGAAGGAGCTGAGTTTTGTGCTGGGGTTCGAGGACGGGTAGGAGGGCATCCAGATGTAGAGCGACAGGAAGACTAGGATTTGGACGCCGAGGCCGAACCAGTAGATATTCCTCCAGTCTGGGGTAAAACTGGCCAAAATGCCGGAAAGAATCCTTGCGACGAGGACACCCAACGCAAGACCGGAAATGACGATGGCGAGGGAAGACGCGCGGCGGTGGGGAGGGGCCAAGTCGCCTACAAGAGGGAGCATGAGCTGGGGCGTGACGGTTGTGAAGCCTACTATGAAGGATATGGCGGCGAATACGGCGAAAGAAGTTGTTAAGCACAAAATGATCCAGAGTGCGGCGGTGAGGAAGACGAGAGAGAGGATAAAAGGGCGGCGGGGGAGGATGTCGCCCAACGGGCAGAGGAAGAGAAGACCGCCGGCGTAACCGGCTTGCATAAGAGTTGCTACCGAGGAGGCGGTCTCGAAGGAGACGGAGAAGGTGAGGGCGATGCGGTTCAGGATGGCTTGGTTGTAGTAGAGGTTTGAGACTGTGAAGCAGCCTGCCTGTGTGGGAGGGTCAGCATTTAGTAGTTACGGAGGGATATGAGGACGTGAGTGGATGATGCTAGAGATAAAAGGGTGACCTACGAAGCCGAAGAGGATGTTCAACCAGACGGTGAACTTGGGGGGATTGGCTGGGTCGTAGCGGGATGGTGGTGGCTGCCAGGACCATATCCTGTGAGCTTTTCCACGCCATGAGGTTGTTGGGGGTGGTGTTGATATGGATGCTGTTTCGACATCTTGGACGTCTTCGTCTGACGATGAACTGGTGGTGGGAGTATCCGATCCGGATGGTGGTGGCTCTTTTGTTTTTGCTTTTTCTATTGATGGTTGTCCTTGACGTCCAAAATTGTCCAGGGGTGGTGACCTGGTGTTATCCATTTCGGCCATTGCTACACAAGATGAACCAAGATATGAACCAAGATGAGAAAATACGGAAAAGGGGGGGATGAAACAGGTTTTGAGTGGTCGACAAGCTTCCGATGAACGGTCAACTGCCGGGCTTGGCAGTTCGCGCGGGCCGCTGCAGCGGGTAGCGTCACTGTCGTCACCGGGTCTTTGTGGGGATGGAAATGGGGCGGAATTGGGGGGAAGTAGTAGTAGTTTGGAGGTTGGTGGTTGGTTGGCGGGGAAAGGAAGGACATCATTAAGTTCAGATCCCGAACGGTTGGGGATCGGAAAATCCCTCTTTTTGGTCGGAATCCGATAAGCCAATGGCGATATTGTTTTTTGAACAGAAGAAACCACACACCAGTTACCTTACTTTTCACTGTCACCAGACATCAGATGAGTGCATACTTATGTCATGGCACATATCAACCGGTCCATTCCGCTAGCTCGTTGACGCCATTCCTTCGTCTTGATTCGGAGTTTAGGTGGTTATTTCCCATGCCATGCACGCACTTTCGTCCGCGCCGGTGCCGCGCTTGCAGTGGTCTAGCGCCCAGATACTGCAAGGGCCGTTTCGAGGTCATTTTCAACTCAGTTGTGCATGGAAAGGAACTCTGGTTCACGATTTGACCTTGGCACCAATCAACTTCATATTACTACCTACCTCAGCCCTGGTAGAAATCATTTGTCGATGGAACATCAATCAGAACGAAGGGGGCTCAGCGCACCCCCGTGGAGGCGCAGGGCCGCCAGTTTAGTTGTCTTGAAATCATTTCTGGAAGGATGATCGGTGAGTGTAGTAAAACTCTGAGAAACACCCCCGAGGGCTGAATACTACAGCTCCGAGCTTTCAGGTAGATGCCTCAAATACCTCCCCAACCTTGATTTCGTATTTTGTTCTCGAAATTTCTGATCTCTCCCTCCTAGCCCTGTACCCTGTCATTTATTTGCTCTTTCTTGTATTTTACGAACTGGGCTGGTTCGAAGCCATGACTCTCAGTGACGTCGACAGTTCCGCTGATATCCTAGACCATCCATCGAAGGCGACTAGTATCGATGGAGAAAATACCTGTCTTCAAATTTTCGAACCAGTCCGAGTCCAACAACCAGTTAACACCCGAAGAAGCGTTGGAGATACTATTGAGTTATGGATTTGGGAGCTGGCTTCCAGCGGTATTGCTCTTGGCGTTCTGGCCGGAATCGTCGTCACTTTGGCTACGAGTAGCGGCAAAGAAATTCCCAAGTGGCCGCTTAGCCTCAACCTGGGCTCTCTTATTGCCATGTATACAACCTTACTTCGAGCCCTTCTGTTCTACACGTTGTCCGAAGTCATAGGCCAAGAAAAGTGGGCTTGGATCAATCACTCTCACAAGTTGCGGCATCTGGACACGTTTGATGTTGCAAGCAGAGGCGCTTTGGGCAGCCTCAGACTCATAAGTGTCTGCTATTCTACGTGAGTAAAGAGTGTCGACTCTGTGCTTCACCTTTGTCAACATGGACCGGGCATGCTAATGGTTTAACCTGAAGATTTGTCCCGACACTTGCGGCGTGGTCAATGATTCTCTTGTTTGCAATTGGACCCTTCGCTCAACAATCCGTTCAGACGAGCGTCTGCAGCATTCTTCACCATACACAGCTTGCAAAGGTCCCAGTTGCCTACAAGATCCCTCCGAACGAAGTACCGGCATGGTCAACCCCAGGCCAAAAACTAGAATTGAACCCGCTCACATTTTCTGCATTACTTTCTGGACTTAGCGACCTCGATAACGTGTCAAAGTCATCGGGTCTCGATCTTCAATGTCCAACAGGAAACTGTACGTTCCGCGAATTCGATGGCATGACCTACTCGACCCTGGGTATCTGCAGCAAGTGTGAAGATATCACACATCTGATTCAAGAGATCCACGAATGCCCTATGGGAGGAGTTGACTGTCATTACGAGTACAAGCTCAACTATCCGTTTGGATCACCAGTGAGCATTGCACTAAAAGAGGGGGGAAATATTCTCCACGTCAACTCTTCAATCTCCCACCCGTTCAATGTTTTCATCAACACGACAATTCTTCTGCGGGCGGGAGAAGATTGCGGGAACTCGTCATGTTCTCAACCTTCCCAGCTAGAGAACTTACGCGGTCTTTCATATGATACCCGCCTCATAGGTGCTTCTTGTAGCCTCTTCGGATGCGTGAAGCGTTTTCATGGTGCTGTTGTCAATGGAGAACTCACCGAGAACCTCCTTTCGACATCTACTTTGCAGCCCAACCTTGCGCCAGAGGACAACCACACTTTAGTGGCAGTCCCTAACCCCTGCATTGCTGACAATACCATGGTCGACCTTTCTCGCACTCCAAGACCAAGCACGTTCCACAATCAATGGAAGCGACCAATATCTTTGGCGGGCAATCCCGTGCAGGAACTTCCTCAACAGTGTGTTTTTGGCCTCCAGGCTCAGTGGATGGAGATGCTGAGGGCCAGTGTTCAAAAGGTTCTGTCTGGAACTTGTGGAGCTTGGGAGCAGGGTAGACGTTACCGCGACGGCTCACTATTACCCATGGACTGCCGTGAGCTGCCATGGCTGCAATGCTTTTCCAAAAACAATCGCGCTACATTTGGGACTGTCTCGAGTCGTTTTGACAATATAGCGTCCTCACTCACCAACCGCATCCGATCCATTGGTCTGGATTGGTTTGTCATATGGGACGATGGAAGCAGCCCTGGAAGAGTCTATTTCGAGAGCGTCGGATTGGAATCAAACCGAGCTTATGCATATGGGACCGCTCACACTGAGTCGATATGCGTCAGATTTGACTGGCAGTGGATGGTCTTGCCGGGAACTGTCACCCTTCTAACCTGTTTTCTTCTGACCATATCTGTTTTACGGACATACCGTGATGGCAACAAGAAACCAGTCTGGAAATCTTCAGTTCTTCCCCTACTTTTCCATGGGATTCGAGAAGCTGGAACTTCCTGGCAACCTCCTGATCGGTGGATGAGTGTTGAAGAGATGCAACAAAGGGCTGACTCGGTGAGGGCTTGCTACGTCAAGGATTTGAAGAATGGACAGGACGGCTATGGTATCAAGGTTGAGCAGATTGCGGAAAACACAGAGATCAGGGTGCGAAAGACACACGGACCAAGCGCGGAATAATTGATGCTCTTTAAGTATCGTTGTTCGAGACTTCACGACAATCACTAGGAAGCAACATGGTTGTTCTGGAATGCCACAGTGCGAAAACATCGCGAGGTCACTTACAAATCGACTTACCTTGGTAGGCGAGGAGTCCCGAAACCAAGACTATAGCGACTTGATAGCACAGCCCAGCACATACATCCTCGGGACGCCTTACCTACAAATCTCTATTTGTACTAAATTCGGTATATCGCCAACAATACCAGGTACCGAATACGGCGTCACTAACTCTTGTCCACCTCCTTTCTCAACCGATCCCAACACTGCCCGCGAGTTAAATCTTTTGGCGCATTTTCGAGAATCCTTCTCAACTCCAAAGTTCCTAGATTTCTCTTCCGCACCAAGGCTACGATATCCTCCAGCCTCCTTGCAAATCCCCAAAGCTTGCGGTCGCAAACAACAATCAAACCTACCTGGGCAAAGGAGGCAGCCAACCACAGTAGCAGTACCTTGATCTCTGGACCTCCCCCAAAAGCCCCACAGCCCCATAGGCCCGTTCTGATCTCTGTCACCTCAAAATAACCATCAAAAGCTGTGTAAGCTTTGTTGATCTCTCGTTCCATGTTTTCATGGATTAGGTCAGGGAGTCCTGCACGCTCAACAAGATCTAACTCAAGCGCATCCATGACCAACATCATTCGGTCTCGCCAGAGATCACTAGACGTTAACTGGATCACCATTTGTCCGAGTCGTCGACCACAATGTCTCGGCCCTTCCCCACAACGTTAACCATAGCTTCTGCCCCTCGTACTCTTAGCACTTCTGCTTCACCCAAGGGTGGAGTGACCAAGACAATAGGACAGGCTTCCGGCGAGATACCCACGTGAACGTCCTCTTGCGTGCCAGACTGTCCGAAGCCAATGATCTTGTTTGCGGATATCACAACCGGCTGGCAGCTTGGAAGTCCCAGGCTTCGAAATGAAGTGTCGTATCTCGACGAATCCTCCACCTTCAACTGAGTCAAGGGATGGTCTTCAGACGCTAGCTTTATGTAATAAGCTGTCTGGAGAGAGTGGAGGGTATATTCCACTGCCCAGCCCCCGCGACTGGTATCCATCCCCCAAGAGTCTTTGCAGGCACCCTCTTTGAAGTAAGACAATAGAGCTTGGAGGTAGGCCCTCACGGCATTGGGGTTCCTGTCACACGTGGACCCAGTCTCTAGGCTTGGCATGGCCTGGCATGTTGTCAGGCGCCCTGATCGGGATATTCCACAGCCAACGAAATACCAAGGCCAACCAACAAAGGGGGTTAGGTGCATCCAGGCACACAATTGGGCATGTACTTAGATTGAGCACTTGAGGACGTGCATGGCGTCCTCAGGACGCATTGCACGGGCCAGGCACACAGACCATATTCTTGCCCATAAGAAGGGACTCGGTCGCGCAACCCCAGTTGCGGAGAACCAAGGACCTTGCGGCCAAAGTCAATTATAACTGCATTGAACTCTCTGAAATGTTCCAAGCCCTGAATACCAGCCCTTGTCACAGTTCCTCTGTTCT
Source organism: Podospora australis (assembly GCA_033296905.1). Lineage (NCBI taxonomy): Eukaryota > Fungi > Ascomycota > Sordariomycetes > Sordariales > Podosporaceae > Podospora > Podospora australis. The sequence goes on along the minus strand of MU864442.1, from coordinate 34,348 downwards.
GATGAATACCAGATCCCAAAATCATGGGTACCATCATTCTCGCGCCAGGATGGGTTGCTCAGGGTACGGAGGAATTGGTGCACAACCAAGCATGCTGTCTGCCGGCGGGAGAAGCGCAAACTTTGGTTTTGCCCTTGTCCCAAGACTGGAAGTTGACCATTGGGGTGGAGTTTTGGCATCTCGAGTGCGACGGTGACCAGAAGAGGCCATATCTTCTCAAAGAACAACTCTGCTCCCAACGAGGTAATGGCTTCGGAGAGTAGACAATCACCCGCCGGGCTGGATGTGCCGCGAAGAGTGGTTGAAATCGTGTCGAGAACGTCGATCAGGGCGGTCATGGAGTTAACCGGGGAGGATAAAAATCTTTTGGAGAAATGGCCAAAACGGGACTTGCCCATTCCCGTCTTCGACCTCGTCTCCTTCAGGGTGGAGGCTGAAGCGGTCGTCGCATTTGTACTTCGGTGAGGAGGGAAGGGTGTAGAATTCGGGGTACGCCATTGTAACGCTGGTGTTGATCCTTCCAAGGATTACGGTTGTCGCTCTGTAAATCTCTTACGATGTGAAGTCGAAGCGGTCGAAGTACATGTACCCTGGCGTGCTCAGGGGGTTTATTGGGATGCCAGTGATGATGCCATGCAGCTGCACAGCCACTCAGACATGGCTCAGCCCTTGAACGGAACGTCCACTCGGACATTGCCGTGAAACAAGAAAGTCGCCGGCAATGCCAAGAGTCTCAATTGCTTCATTAGTATATGTTTGCGATGTCAAATTCAGCTTTATTGGACTCCATTATCCCCCAGGGAGTATGCCTCAGATTGGCTATCTGCGGTTCTCAGCACCATTCGTGATACTTTCCATGGTTGGGAACAACTTGAGATGTATGGTTAACAGCTGCTCACAAGACTTGCACCGCGAGCTGATAGTGTGCTGACGCCCGTGCTTGCCCACTCGCTTAAAATCATTATGAATCATCCCTCATCAACATGAATAGCGATATCTGATTGGCTGAGATCTCATTAACCCGGGGCAGTGGGCAAGCGCACCCCACACCAACAGGGTTAGCGTATCTCCACATCAGGCTTAGTGTCACCTCTCTCAACCATCCTTCACCCACTGCGGTTCAAAGAACTGCAGACACTTGCATCGCTCACACCACTTGAACTCACCAAGGGTATGTATAAATTGAACCGGTTCATTTGTCTATAAGATACAATGGACCGTCAAGACTAACATTCTAAAGAACTCAGAAACTCTGAACTAATCACAAAACTTCACAAGTTTCCTCAAAGCAAACCACAGACCACCGTCAGCTGACACCAACCCTAACCCCACACATGCCAGGCGCCACCACTGCAACCACCGCAATGTCTGAATCCTTGTCGAATTCACCATTAGTTCGACCGTCGAGCCCAAAATGCCTTTCTTCCTCCTCTGACAGCTCGAGAATACAATTGTTCGTTCCGGGCCAATGCCTCTTCTGCCCCCAATCCTCAGCGAGCTTCCCCGAAAGCGTGGTCCACATGCAACAGTCCCACGGCTTGTTCGTCCCACACCGCCAACACTTGGCCGTTGATCTCGAGACTCTCTTCGAGTACCTCCATCTTCTCATCTTTGAATACAACGAGTGCATAAAATGCGGGATAGGAAGAGCCACGGTTCAAGCTGTGCAGCAGCACATGATGGGGAAGGGTCACTGCACACTCGACATCGAAGACCCGGACTCGGAATTCGCCGAATTTTACGAATTTTCTGAGCGAGAGGATCAGGACTCGGAAGTGGAGGAGGGAGAGGAAATATCCCCAGGTCCCAGTCGAAGACCGTTACCCACTGGCGAAGACTCGCTTCATTTACCGTCCGGGAGGATAATATCGAGAAAGTCTTCAGCACAATCCAGTCCACATCCCACTCCGGCCCAAATACGCCGTCGAAACCGATTATCCATAAATCCACAACTGGAGTACATCCCTGGAGATGTCAATGGCGAAACGGAAGAGGGTAGCTCGAGTAAAGCGGATCAGGGTACATCAAACACCGAGGGCAACACGCAAATAGTGCTATCAAAACGGGAGAAGAGAGAAAGGGCGGTGGTCGAGTACCAACTCACAAGACTGAGCGCCAACGACCGAACCGCATTGATGCATTTGCCCCTGTCTCAACAGCGCGCTTTACTGGCAACGCAACACAGGCACGAAGAAAAAGTACAGACAGAGGAGAGACGGAGGCGGGCCAAGATCGATCGGAAGGGGAACAAGAATCTGTATGCGTATTGGCACACTGAGACACCTGTCTACCAGTGTGGATAGATACAGTAACTAAGGTACCTTAGTTAATTGCCAAAGTACACACATGCCTCACTTCCGACACAACCGACTATTCTGACTCGGCAAGTGCCCCATAATGGTCTCTCCCAGCACCCACTCCTCCGACCCGACCGCATTCGTGGCGTAAAACACCCCAAGCGGATCCCACTTCTTCTTGATCTCCAACAATCTCGGGTATTTGTCTCCGTGAAAACTCTCCTGCCAGTTCGGCTCGATGTAGTCGCTCTCCGACATGTACGTCCCACCCCCCGGCGTCAGCGCCTTCCACCGGGGATTCCACTCGTACGTCAAGTTTCTTGAAAGTTGTGTCACGTATTCCGGTGAATCCGTCACGTTCCATGTAACAAACATGATGGCGAACATGAGCACCTTCCTCCAGGCTGGATTCACCGCGTTGTCAATCAGCTCCGTGTTTGCCCCAGGCCGGCCGTTACGCATGTTGAACAGCACCATATTTGCCCCTTCCTCTACGACTCCCTTTACCGCGTCAAATGCCTGTCTTCGCTTTTCGGGATCAACTAGGTTCTCCCGCGGAAAGAACCGACTGGCCTGCCGCATCGCCCAAGACCACACCTCATGCGGAAACGCCGCGAGCCAGGCATCGCTGTAGTTATCCGATTCCCGAATCACCGGATCATACGGCACCCCAATCTCTGCCCACTTGTGGAACAAAGGTGCCATCGCTGCCTTGAATTCTGCCGCAGAGGTGTTAGGCGCCACCATCGAGGTCATATCATGATACAACTCCCCGCTGACGTTCGGGTGCTGCCGGATGCGGTAGTAAGAATAGTACCCCAGGTCCGCCAACCGTTCAAACTCATCCACATAAGCGCGCTGCATCGCCCAGAACTTTTCTTTTGTAAAGTTTCCCCCGGTACTGACGTTGTACGTCAACGTCGTAGTCTTGATTTGAGGAAAAGCCTTGACCACCATCGAGGTAACAATCCCAAACGTCCCTGCGCCGCCCCCCCTCAACGCCCAGAACAGATCAGACTTGGTTTTGGCATCGGCGGTGACAAATTGCCCGTCGGCTGTAACGAGCTGGATGGAGAGGACATGATCCGCTGCCAGGCCGTAGATCGAAGTCAAAGGGGAGTGCCCTCCTCCCTGGATATACCCCCCGATGAACCCGACTGATTTCCCTTCGCCCCCGACAAGGGTGACGTTGTATTCTTTCGCCCAGGCATTGGCTTCAAACACTTGCACTCCAGCGGCGAGCTTGAAGGCCGGTCCGCGGTAGTCTCCTGTGGCAGATTTATAGTTGGGATAGAACCTATAGTCTTTGAGATTATGCGTCCAGACGTTCAACCCCCCCTTGCCCGTGGACTTTGCCCCGAAGTCGTGCCCAGTGTTCTTGATCACCAACCGCAGATTAAGTTCCCTCGCGATGTTCACGGCAAGCTGGATCTGAGCAACGGTGGAGACGTTGACTGTGTACTCGGGAAACCCGCCCACGGTGCAATTCGGGACGGTATACCCCAAAAACGCGGCGTTGTAGGCGGGTGGCATGCAGCTCATGCCTTGAAACAAAATCGAGCGAATGGAAGTGGGATTTTCGATGCGGAGGGTAGAGTTATTCCAGGATGCGGTGAGGGTTTGGCATTGCGCTGCGGAAAAGGAGGGGCCAGCCCATTCGGGGTAGCAGAGAGAGGCTTCGGGGACGGTTTTGATTAGGGCGTTGTTGTCAAGGAGGATGTTGAAGAGGCGCCAGAGAGATTCGGTGGGCCAGGAGGGGTCGCTGGGGTAGGTTTTGCATGCTGGTTGGGGGGCTGTTTGCCGCCGAGATTTGGGCTGGTTGTTCTCTGGGGAGAAGAGAGAAAGAAGGTCGTGATTTTTTGCTTCGGGGATAGCAGCTTCGCTCAACCGGGTTGAGAGGTCGGCATGGATGAGCTGTTGGGTTTCGAAGTTGAAGAGATCTTGGCTGCTGGAGGCGATAGCTGCGGTGAAGAAGCTGCTCAAGAGCAGCACGACAAGCATGAAAACCCTGGAGACAAGGTCTTTCCACATTTCAGTCATCATCAGTGACTAGTCCAACACGGGTCTTTGCAAATACGAAATCTTACAGTCGGCTGTTCCATGAACTGCCCGAGGCAGTTATATAGAGAAAAAGCTTGGAGTATGTCTCGATGAGGGCTTGAGGGCGGCAGAGGACTCGACCACGGCTAAATCTACATGTACCCACGCGTTGGTACCGGGATCACGAAGGGGGCAACAGCTTATTCCGGTTCATTCATGAAGCCAAGACTGCAAACGAGGGGTTGGTCTCAATGGGTACATTTCGGCATCATTTTGATTGACTGATCAATGTCTTGGGGATGATTCCGGTCAGATGTCATGGTTACACAGCATCTCGAAGAGCCGGTATCCCCCCAGTTGGGAGCTGGGGCAATATATTAAGCTTACTTGAGATAAAGTACTAGATCGATGTATCTGGGTAAGTGATGATTGCCATTGTTACATTGTCCTGCGCAATGACTATAGCCTACGGTCTAGACCCGCGAAGTGTAAAAACTGTGGTAGCGGGCTATTGGATTCGAAGCTCAGTATGCTGCGGTTCTCTACTGCGTCGCGGAATGGCAGCCCGGTTGACTGCATTGTGTGCTCATATTCGGGAGAGGTAGTGGCACTCGAATTATTTTTTCTTTCCTCAACATGTGGAAGAGGGTGAGGTATTGTAATTGAAACTCTAACCAGCTGAGTTTTGCGGGGTTCTCAAGATGCGCCTGCAGCTGATTTGTCCGTCGACGGACTGGATGATAACACGACCGGGAAAAGGGCTTTGCAAACAGAGAAGATTGACCTGGACTTCCAGGACGCGCATAGCCCCAGGGCTCTAGAGGTACCATGTTTTGGGGTTTTGCCAGTCTTGAGTACCGCGCAGTGACTGTATCCATTTCAATCCTCAGTGAAGATTCCTCACTGCCAAAAACAGCACTGCCAACTAAATGGCCCTCGAGGATGCGTTAACGTGCAAGTCTGTATGTTTTCTCCTTTTCCGCTTGCAGCAAAGCGTTCGAGACCAGGAATCATCACCTCCACCCACGCAGCTTCGCCCCAGTCCCGGACAGATGAGGTTTGCGTCAGCAAGCTGTGGTGAGGTCACATGCAAGCCAAAATTCCCACACAACCAGAACTCTCATGAATCCAGACTACGATAAACTTTCGTTTCCATTCCACAAATTTTACGGCATAAAGACTCCGTCTTTCCTACCTTACTCAATCTTTCCTTTCTTTCCCCCAATCTCTCAGAACCTGCCATCCCAATCATTCAAAATCCGACTGTCAAGTTGAACAAAACATCAAAGGTCCATCAACCCTAGCCAAAACCTTCAACAAACCAAACCCAAGTGTCTTCTATCAAACCTTCTTGGAGTTTCATCGACCAAACTGCGCAATTGTTACGCCTCGACGTCGAGTTAATGAAGACGACCAACCATTCAACAAGACTCGACCCGCCGACTCCCAGTCGCCCATAAACCTACAGCACGCACAACCACGCGAGAAAGCGACCAGGAACCCAAAGACAATCAATCGCCGACGATGGTGCAGTAACCCGACGACTCGTTTCGAACAAAACACTAACGCCAACAATTTCTTGCCGGTCGACCTCGCCGAGACTTTTGTCTGTCCGGAGCCTGCAAGCGGCAACAAAACCAGTCAACTCCGCGACCAAAAGAACGACTGGTGCAGAAAGCAACATACCTTACCTATCCAACCCTTATCTGTCGCCCTCGCCCGACTGATGGCCAATGATGATACTTGTCCAACCCCAGATGCTTTGCTTCTGGCGAGTTGCTGTCGACACTGAGGCTGTTGGGCGAACGATCGAACCGGGGGATCTGAAAGAAAACAAGGGTGTCAGCCGAAGCTAAGTAAGTGCGTTGAGAACTCTCACAAAAGTCGTAACTAGGTATGCTTCTCATCGGGACAAAGTCTCTGAGCTAAAAGATATATCATCATAGAATGTCACCCACCTGGGAGGCCAATATCGGGGGGCCTGCAGCCGGTGATGATACTCAACCAGGTGTCTGTCTTTTAGACACGACCGTCATTAAGAGGCTGAGGCTGTTGAGCTGCATAACTGGGATCATGGGGGCAATGGTCGGAATTGAGCTACGCGTGTTGGCTCGATGCAGGTTGCTGTGACGGTACCAGAATGCCCTGGACATAGAGACTGATAATGTACCGAGTGCAGGATGACGAGACGACAAGCAACGGTAAAGAAGAAGATCGAAAGGAAGATGTTGAGACGAGTAAAAGTGCTCGAAGAAGAGATGGAGGACGAAGATGGAAAAGTTGCAGAAGAGAAAGGGTTTAAGAGGAAGATATATGGACGTCAGAAGCACAAGTGGAACGTCAGCCTCAAGAGCCTTCCTTTTACTTTTGCTGCTCTCGTCATAAGAATCATGAGCAGGCACAGAACGGCAGATCAAATGGAGTCTGAGAGTATGGGCAGACAAGTGTAGTTTCACCCTTTGACTATTCTACCTATGTGAGCATTGCTGGAGACGATGGCGACCTCTTTCCCAGCTATCGATGAATGCACCCGTCGTCTTGAAGAAAGGCTGATGGTGGCACCCTGAAACAGCCCAACGACGAGCAAAATGTAAGGTGCATGTTCCGCAATGTTGATCCATGCTGGCTTGTCACTGACGACTTTCACGCTTTGTAAGGTGTTCACTAACACGGCTGCAGATTCTGAGTTCTCCCCTGCCACGGATTGTTGACGGCAATGACAATTGCAGCAATACTGTTCAAGGAAACGATGAGGGAAAGGTGCCGTGGGCAGAGGTCCGACGAATCTCCGCTTGCCAATCCCCAAGAATCGTCCCAAATCCACGAGTGAGAGCCTTCCAGGTGTCGAAGAGAGAAAGGAAGAGAGTAAATTACTATCGAGTAACTCTGCAAGGTGATCAAGAACACAACTTGCCCCTTTTGTTTACATGTTCAAGCAAACAGAGCATGCACCACCTGACCTTCCAATGCATTTCGTCCTTGCTGTTTGCTCGACTGTAGGTACTACCTTCCTCGACACTTAATCCTCAAGCACACAACGTCTGAAAGTTCTTCCAGTTCTCGTTTACGTGGTAATCTTCACTCGGTTCTAACCTTAAGCTGTGTAGCCAGGGGCAGTTTCCAACGCTGGAGGTTAACATGAACTCTGTTGAACTCTCTTGCAGTCTAAAGTGCTCTCCATTGTAGTCACCGGCTGGAACTTTGCTCCCTGGCAGCTGATCCTTCCAGTATATGAGAGGAGAAGTGTTCCACTGCCGATTACCTGCCCTGTCGCATGTGCCTGCATCACAGAAAGATGCACTTCCTGATGTTCTATTTTGGACTTTGACATTGGCAATTGCTTTACTGCAACTTTCATCTTTCCGCGGCAACAGTCTTGATGATCCACTATCAAAAGAGCAACCACAGTCACTGGGGAACTTATTAGAAACCGTTGAGTCTCCTGCTCTTGGTTGTCAAGACTCAACCTTAACCTCCTTAGCATAGGCCATAGGTGCCTACCTGGTATCTAGGGAATCGCTTGTCCTTCCTTCATCTGGAAACGGTTTCCTCAATCCAGTCACTTGCGCCGAATTCGCCTGGCCATCACTTTGAGGTTTCCGAGACTATGAGCCAAGTGCATCCAAAAGGGATCTTGCATTCATGACCTTGCAGCGCAGAGAAGGATCGAAATCCAAGACTACCTTGGACTTAGCAGCACTGCATGTATCCATTACTGACATTGAACGCGTAACGTGATTGCCAACCACGTCAACTTGCTGATGGCATGGCATCACGGAAACGGACTGAGTAACACTTCCTGCGAAGGTCTTTGTCAGACTTTGAAGCCGTTATCATATCGCAAAGATCGTTCAGCCTGTCGACACGAGAGGGTTATGGGGCATCATCCTTGTACAGATGACGGTCCGTCTCATTAAGACCACCATCCTTTGCAAGTTTGTCACCGTCAAATATGTCGATTGCAGTCTGATGGCAGCCGTCAGGAGACGACAGATACCATAAAAGCCAAGCAAGACAGATGATCCTGCTGTCTTGGCAGGGCACAGTGCTCAGGGGTCAACGTCATCAATGCAATACCTCTTAAGAGAACCCTAAGCCGCGTACGCGTAAGCTTCCCAGTAAACACTGCCAGAATCCGACGAATTTGCTTTGTAACTGGCATTTTTGATGAATAATGGGTGGGATTAAGACTTCGTTTGTCGCGAAAGGATCTCATCACTGTATCAACTCAGCAGAAGAAGGGTAGCCGAGCTACTAGGGCTGGACAGGCATACCACGAGTTTTCATCAGGGAGTTGAAATAATAGCTGGTAATATTGCTCTGAACTGCCGTACAGTTCTGAAGCCTCTGACAATCCACCACAACTCAGTGACCGCGACCCTGTGAATGCCTTCTTCCTGTTCATCGTGCGGCGGCTGGTACAGACAGCATTGTCAGAACACAGCCAATCAATCAGCTCTTCTTGCAAACGCCGTGTAGAAATAATTTCGTTCCAGATGCTGATATGATGGTCCAGTCGCATAAAAGGAGTTGGGGCAGTGGTTATAACATCCGAGTACGAGAAACACAGAATGGCGGTGTTCGGCTGGGCATGTGCAGACATACTCTGAAACAGTGACACTCTCTCGTATAGAACCGGGTTCCATTGTCAGCCGTCGCTCGCGGGGGAATGTAACCCGGCAGTAATAAGACCAGATTCGGACTTTCAACAGTCGATAGCCCAATCCCATTCACGGAAGCGATATCGATGCCAAAGAATCAAGCTTGAGGTCACCAACGACACGATGTTATCGACACAAGGGCTCGACATGACGGGAGAGGAAGAAATTACAGCGAGTCGAAAGAAGGATCAATAATCTGAACGAGTCACCACCCCGTGTATAAGAACACTAAAGATTCCTCTCAAACTAAAGCCCTCAATCACACTCGCTTCATACTTCATCAACAGCCTCTCCAACACTTTCACACAGAGACACTCAAATCAAGTCTAAACATGCGTACCTCCACAACCATCTTCTCCCTTGCCGCGGGGGCAACTCTTGCTCTCGCCGGCCCCATCGACGTGCGCCCAAGATCTTCTGGTCCGGAGCCTATCACCTCGCTTCTTCCTTGGCCTGCCTGTCGCTCAACGATTTTTGCCTCTTCTCAGGCTCCTGTGTCGACCATTGTGGCCTCTTCTCAAGCCCCTGGTTCAACCATTCGGGCCTCGTCTCAAGCCCCTATTTTAACCATTACCGCCTCCTCGGTAGCTGCCTGTCCGACCGTTAACCCTTCTGCGTCTGGACCTATCTATATAACTCTAACTGTTACCGCGTCTTCTGTTGGACCGATCTTTGGGACTGCTTCCGCATCTTACGTCGGATCTATTCGTCCAACTGCAACGACCTCGGCATCTTACGTCGGCTCTATCCGTCCATCCGGGACTGTTTCCGCATCCTACGTCGGATCATTCCGTCCATCCGGGACTGCTTCCGCATCTTACATCGGATTTATCAGCCCAATTGCAACGGCCTCGGCGTCTTATGTCGGAAGTCTTGAACCTCGTCCCACTGCCACCGTCATCGCATCTTCCGCCAGACCCTCTGTGAGGCCCAGCTCTTTCATAGCATAACTTGGTAGTAAAAAACCACTAAGCGAATCGCTGGAAGGAGGTACTTGTGGCTTGTTGGAAATATGTTGTGAGGGCTGAAAGACCGGTGTACCGGTATGACCGAAATGGAAACCTGTTGTGGATGGGGGAAACGGGTTGGGAATAACTTCACTTCTTGCATAACGGGACAGGGTTCACCCCCTTTTTCCCCCTCATGATGAACATGAGCGATCATGCTCTTGCGATATACACTCTAAAGATCTACCATAGATGAATGCAGTTGATCAAAATTGAACTTTCTAGACCCGGAAAAATATTCTGGATTCTTCGTGAGAGATGTTAGAACCTAAAAAGGGGCTAAGAAGAAAAACAAAACAGCAAAACAAAAAAAGAAAAAGTGGATGACAACTGTGAGATTCGAACTCACGCCCTTTCGGACCACGGAATCCTGCTGGAGAAGATGGTTATCAAGGATTATTCCTTAACGTGGCGCCTTAGACCGCTCGGCCAAGTTGCCCTCGAGTTATGTGATTGATGCTCTCAGTGTCCGAAAATCCCTCAAAAGGAGGTCCACAGATGCCACATAGCGTTAACTTCTCCGATACTGCAACCATGATCATGATAAGATTCAGATGTGGCATGACAGGAAGTGATGGAATGAATCATAGACATGATAAACTAGGTAGGTATATGTCGCGGAGTTCACATTACCCCTTTTAGTCCCAACATGAGATGTAAACACCAGATAGAAACACGTCATGTACAAAAAAGGGGCAAATTATGCATCAAATTAGGTGTGAGACTAATAAATGAACAGTTTTATGCAGGCACAACTAGTGCATACCCAATCACAACTACACAACAGCCTACTGCAGGTCCGGGAAGCTAAAATGGGGCCTTCATGCACAAACCAGGATTTTGCTAGTCTCATTGCCCCGGTTTTGTCTGTTCTCGGGGCTGTCTCCTCCGAAATGCACTCGGACGGGATGAACTGCGGAGTGAAGAGGATGTTTCCTGGACAAAAACCTGGAGTGCATTGCGCCGTGTCTTGTTTTTTCCTCCTCTCTACTACTAACCCGCATTCTGGGAAACGATTCCCTTCATGCAGCGGAGAATTTATATCTGCTGTTGCGTGGAGCTGGCGATGCTTGCGGATTCTCAACATCTTGGCTAGCTGAGCTTGGCTTGCTCTGACGAAGGCTTGAATGCCTTGACATATGGAGCTCGCGTGCTACTAGTATCTCGGGGATGGGACTTCAAAACCGTCAGACAGAAAGCAAAAGTCTCGAGAGATGTTGAGCGGGCGGTGTTGAACATGTTAAGAGGCAAAGAAATATCTACCCGGAACTGTGCATGTCACGTCGTTCTAGACCGAACGCTCTCTATTGAAAAGGCTCTCTAAGGAATAAACTTATGGAATTCTGTACTTCATAGTTTCGACTCCGTTATATTTGTGGTTTATTGGTGGTGTGTGAGTTCAATTTTCGGATGTGCCCTCCATGAATAGCGATTCTCACTCCTCTTTTCGGAACACAGATGCGCTAGTGATACAGTTGGACTGTAAAAAGAAGGCGGGGTGTTAATTGGTAAGACAGTGATATGTATCGAGAAGGAAGAAGAGGTCCTGGGACTGAAGGTCCCAGAATGTACCTAAATAGGCTAGCCAATACAAAGGTGGGCTGTATCAAAGAAGATACAAGGTGAAATGAGTGAATTTTGTATCAGCAAGGTTGCCTAGCCTCTCTTCCCTTCTGCATACTACCCTGCCACATCGTTTTACCTGGTTTATCAGATCTTGGATTCCGGACCGAGGATATGTTGGGGGCAAGGTAGCGTTCCAACGCGGTGCGGTCGGGCCTAGCTGCAACATGTTTTGAGCTAGCCATCCGAGGTTGGATATCAGCCGCGTTTGAGGGTAGGAAACTTCAGGATGGTGACATCAGCTGTTGTTAGAAGAACGACATGATTTCAGGATCGATAACAAAAGAGGAAACATGCTCACCTGGGACGGCCCGAAAAGAATTCCCCACCGCTTCACTTCATCTAAATGGCGTGTGGCTGGTCCGTCCAGTTTGGACCTTCAAATGTTTGTTCATGAAGCGAGCCCCGCCGAGAAGGTGGTAGGCGAGAAGAACCCGGAATGGTAGGCATGGCAGGTAAAGCTGGGACCTCGGGCGTCTCGTCCATGTCCCGATGGCGGCGGTAACTCCGTGGACTGGGTACAGTGTGAGACTCCTCATTACCCCTACCCGTTGACCTGGACCTGGACCTCGAGGGTTCTCGTCTCGCTGTCTCTCTGGGGGATTCCACTGAGCGACCCCTGCGGGATTGAGAGGATGGTTGTGGGATGGAGCTTTTTCTTGTTGAGCTCGACGGTGAGCCTGACTCTGCTGCAGACGGTGCCCCCGACACTTCTGACGACGAACCCGTTGACGACGCTGTCCCGATATTGGCACCGTTATTCACCGCCCGCGTCCCGGCCGCTGCTAACGACCCAAATGTTGGCAAGGGCGTGGATGTCGGCAAGGGTGTCGTGTCGTAGTAGGTGTCGTTGATCTGGAAGGCTGCCGGCGATCCGCCGTACATACTGCTAGTGGAGCCACGACGGCTGCGGACGGATCTGGTGGAGCTGGCACGGCTGGACGTCGGTGTCGCATGGTGCGTGGGGGGCACTATGCGGTGTCGAGAGTAGGTGGTACGTGTCGTGTTGTTCCTCGTCAAGCCGTCACCACCTCCCTTGAAAGATTCAGTGTCGAAGTCGAAGGGACGGATAGGATCCCAACTCCCGTTGGTATCCCAGCGCTTGAGATCGAACGCAGAGCTCCTGTCCGAGTTGGATGTCCGAGTTGACATTGACCTCTCTAGCTGCTTCCCAGGCTGATATGTCGGAGTGGGCGTGAGGAGCTCGGGCTGTTTGGGGTGCCCGCCAGTGCGGTTCTCTTCATCCTCGGCAGCATGGGCGGCGGTGGCCTGGTCTCGCTTTGCCTCGAAACGCTTCTTGATGTTGCGGGCGACACTAACGGCGACGACGACGGGGACCCATCCAAAGCCGCATACCATGCCAATCATGACGATGGTATCGTGAACGTTGCCATGCCATTCGTGCCCCATTTTGCATTGTTCCTCACCGTCGTCTTGGGGTTGTTTCAAAACACAGTGATTTCACGTCTATTTCAGGAGAGCCTCGTGGGAGTCCCCAACTCCAGCCGAGGACACCTACAGAGCCAGCCCATCATCGACTGCGCTGTGTCAGACATTGAGCTCGTATGGAGATGAGAGTTCATGATGGCTGAAGACAGCCGTGGTTGGTGTGCATACGCATGCACGCCAAAGCCTGCAATGCTGACATTCATCCCTCCATTCTCAATGGAGGACAGTAATCAAGAGATGCGCTATGCTGCTTCCGAGCGAAACAAATAAACATCGACCATTAAACAAGTGCGTATTCTGCATTACGATCTGAAGGTCGTTTGACATACGACGTCACGACGACACAGCACCCTCAACTTCGGTCAAAATCCTCGACGGTCAAAAAAGACCATTCAAACCCAAAGTTTCCCTGGAATCGTACTGGAGCCGATGAAAAAAAAAGGCTTGAGAGCTTTACTTTGATCTGAAAGAAGCGAGGAAGAGAGAGGTCGTCCCGGAAGAGCCTGCCGATGTCAAACGGGAAGAACGGAGAGGGGTCCTTCGGGCATTGCCAAGAGGGATGGTGGTCCACCTGGTTGTCTTGGTGGTCTTGGTGGGGTTCGTGCTGAACTTCGGACGAATCCGCTGCCAAGCACACGATCTGAATGAGGATCCACTTTCCGGGTTCACTGACACTCACACTGAGGTGCCTTCCTCGCTCTTCTGATTGCCATGCGAGACCACCAAAACGAACCACGATGCACCATCAAGTGCTGCAGCATGACAACCGTAATATAGGCAGATTGCAAGGCCTTCCTCTTTCCCGGTTTTCACGTTTCCGTCTGTTCGGTTTTAAATTGATTTTTGAGCCTCAATGGGAATGTTAACGACATTCAAGGAAATTGTTCTATTTTGAGAATCATATGCGACAACTTGAAATACACCCCAAGTCTTGGTGATGGTAAACCTCTTCTTCCGCACGTGTCGCGCGCCAGATGCACACCAACTCAAACCCGACCAGACTTTACCGAATCATGGTAGCTGTCAGGAAAACAGCCAGCCAACTCTGACAGCGCGTCATCAGCAGAATTGAGCGCCACATTTCCTCAATCCGGAATGCCGGGTTCTCGGGCCTCTCTTGTTGATGTTGAGTGGGCGGTGCAGGAGACAGAATGCAGACAGAATGCGGGGCCAGTCAACGGTCTGCCGTCTGCCACTGCATGACCCTTCTCATCTTATCTCGATTCTCGAGGTTACAGGTCGACGCGAGCACAGAACAGAATGTGGGGTAATTACAGTAGCTGTGCAAGCATTCCCCAGAAATTTCCCCAGATCAAGATAATTCAGGGACTCGCTTGTGCGAATTGGCGAAAGCTTGCGATTCTTGGTTAGTTCAGTCCACCATGTTGACCGCGTGTTGACGTGTCGACAGTTGGCGCCGGCGAGGTCCTCGCGTCAAGCAACCGAGATGGACGAGAGACAGACAGCCTGACTGTGGACGGCAATTCGGAGCGTCACTGCGTAAAAAGCTCAGCTCATCATAATGATCAGTGAGAAGGGAAAAATTCTTCTCCAGTTCCTGGCAAGCTGGTGCATTTCCAACGGTCACCAGGCGTTTGTCGGCACCCACTTGGCTTAGGAGGGATGTTGCACTCGGCGGATGGCCTCCGTGAGAACCCTGGACACAACACCAAAAATGACCAAATCCGCCCCAATAAACGGCAGTTGCCCCTGTTCATCGTTGTGCAACCTTTAATCTGGCCATCTCTTCGGCTCCACGATTCCTCTGTCCGTGCCCAGACTCTGCCTCCACCATAGCGGCCTCGGAGTGACATCGTCGCCTTTGGTCCCGGTGACCATTGACCGTTTGGGCATGTCGCCGCAACGGATGATGGCGGTCGACCTTCTTCCCAACACTTCCAACCCAGCCGACCCCGCGCCAGCGCCTTTCTGACCAGTCATCGTGAGTGCGAGGGGGAGGACTCAACCGCTCGCCGCTCGAACCCTACAGACCAAAACAAGCGACATGACCTCGGTGCTCGCCTCCATGCTGCCCGACTGAGCTGGATCAGCTTGTCACGGTCCTCTTCCCTCCTCGGTCTTCTACGGGCCAAGCGTCGAGGTCACACCTGTTGCTTCCATGAAGCGTCGACGGGCCGGAAGCCGTTTCCACGAGGCAACGATGCCATTCCCTGGGGCTGCCCCATCTGTTCGTGGTGAGAGACTGACGGGGGCTATGTGCTGGATGGAGGAGGCTTCCGTGAATCCGCATGGTAGGTTCCTTGGATGGTGGCAATCCGGCAAGGAAAACGAAATTGGTTGAAGATGGGTGGAAAGGGGAAGTTAACTGGGTGTCGATGACTTTCTATATAACTCAACAACTCCTTTGCCAAAACGGCTCGATTTGATCTCACCACCCTCATCCTCCAGCACGCCTTGTCTTGTCTCCTCCGCCAGCCAAGTCAATCCTTCCACCACCAGATCCGTCAAGATGTACGCCAAGAAGTTCGCGACTCTCGCCGCCCTTGTGGCCTCGGCCGCTGCTCAGCAGACGTGCTCTCTTACCACCGAGAGGCATCCTTCCCTTAACTGGCAAAGGTGCACTGGCGATGGCAACTGCACCAACGTTGCCGGCTCCGTCACTCTCGACTCCAACTGGCGCTGGCTTCACACCCTCCAGGGCTCGACTAACTGCTACTCGGGCAACGAGTGGGATACCAGCATCTGCGCGGATGGCAAGACTTGCGCCTCCCAGTGCTGCGTTGATGGTGCCGAGTATGCTGCTACCTATGGTATCACTACCAGCGGTAACCAGCTGAACCTCAAGTTCGTCACCAAGGGCTCGTACTCGACCAACGTCGGTTCGCGTACCTACCTGATGGAGAACGACACCAAGTACCAGGGTAAGTTTGTGACAGTGACTTCAGCCCCAACACAGCCTCGTACTAACATCATGACCAGGCTTCAAGCTCCTCGGCAACGAGTTCACCTTCGATGTCGATGTCTCCAACATTGGCTGCGGTCTTAACGGTGCCCTGTACTTCGTGTCCATGGACCTCGACGGTGGTCTCTCCAAGTACTCCGGCAACAAGGCCGGTGCCAAATATGGTACCGGATACTGCGATGCTCAGTGCCCCCGTGACATCAAGTTCATCAACGGTGAGGCCAACATTGAGGGATGGAACCCCTCCACCAACGACGTCAACGCCGGTGCCGGCAAATACGGTACTTGCTGCTCGGAGATGGATATCTGGGAGGCCAACAACATGGCTACTGCCTACACTCCCCACTCCTGCACGATCGTCGGCCAGTCCCGCTGCGAGGGCGAGTCCTGCGGTGGCACCTACAGCTCCGACCGTTATGGTGGTGTCTGCGATCCCGATGGATGCGACTTCAACTCCTACCGCATGGGCAACAAGGAGTTCTACGGCAAGGGCAAGACCGTTGATACCACCAAGAAGTTCACCGTCGTCACCCAGTTCTACAAGAACACTGCTGGCGAGCTCTCCGAGATCAAGCGCTTCTACGTCCAGGACGGCCGCATCATTGCCAACTCCGTCTCCCAGGTCGCTGGCGTTCCCAACCAGAACTCCATCACTCAGCCTTGGTGCGACGCCCAGAAGGTGGCTTTCGGCGATATTGATGACAACACTCGCAAGGGTGGTCTGAAGCAGATGGGTCTTGCCCTCCAGGACGACATGGTCCTCGTCATGTCCATCTGGAACGACCACGCCGCCAACATGCTCTGGCTCGACTCGACCTACCCCGTCGATGCCGCCGGCCGCCCCGGTGCCGAGCGCGGTGCTTGCCCCACCACCTCCGGTGTCCCCGATGAGGTCGAGGCCCAGGTCCCCAACTCCAACGTTGCCTTCTCCAACATCCGCTTCGGCCCCATCAACTCCACTGTCAAGGGTCTTGGTGCCGTCAACCCCGGTGCCGGCCAGCCCCCCGTCTCTTCGGTCG
This sequence comes from Podospora australis, assembly GCA_033296905.1. NCBI lineage: Eukaryota > Fungi > Ascomycota > Sordariomycetes > Sordariales > Podosporaceae > Podospora > Podospora australis. The sequence continues at coordinate 17,329 of MU864442.1, read as the reverse complement.
CTCCCCCCGTCTCCTCCGCCACCACCCGCCCTGCTTCCTCCACCATCCGCTCCTCCACCACCACCCAGCAGCCCACTCAGCCCACTCAGCCTGCCCCTGGCACCGTCCAGCGCTGGGGCCAGTGCGGTGGCCAGGGCTACACTGGTCCTACCCAGTGCGTTGCCCCCTACACCTGCACCGTCAGCAACCCCTGGTACTCTCAGTGCCTGTAAATGGTTGTTGAGTTGTAAGAGGAGGAAGAGGAGAAGAGGCATGCGAGTGTGACAGGCTTGTATTTATGAATGCATGCATTGCTTCGGTTGCTGTTGTACATAGTTTTTTGTTCGATGCCGCATTGGACAGGGGCACATAATTTCCTTCCTTCGTTTCGTGGTATATAAATTGATGCATTAAGTTTTGACTTTTTTACCCTGATTTCTTCTGCGAGTGTCCTTTCTTTGTGATGTGATTATCCTGGAAATGTCTTGTCCAGTTGCCGTTCATTATTCGTAGCCCCAAAGTTTCCTCATGTCTTTACGAGGTGAGGCGAGCTTAATCAGGGGATTTTAAATGTGTAATTGCACATCTCGCAAAAGTCCCCATGGCGGCTGTTGGCTGAAGGTATATTTTGCAAAATGACAGCCGATCTGGTGGCTCGGGAGATAAGACCGGACAACAGTATCTCGGTCAAGTTAAGACAGAGAAGCACAGGCATGTACCAATACTGAGAGTACATGTAAACATCCTGACGGATCGAACACGAAAAGAGATAAGAGACTTTTCTGATGTGAACTCCTACTGGCAAGTGCTTTGTGTCGTTGACATCCCCGTGTGTGCCAAATCTCATTCCTGGCGAAGATGGATCGATGACGGTGGTGGCCCGGGACGGGCTGGTGTATTTCGATAGTACTGTGCTTACTGCAACCCCTTCTGTCTTTCCACCGGGGCCGAAACCACAGGTCGGATTTATAGGTACGTGCATACATGCATGCACACGACTCTGAACATGACCACCACGCCCTGCCCTTATCGTCCGTCGGGCAACAGAAGCCATCCGGCGGCGGCTGTAATACGAAACACCGCCTACCTAGATCCCGAGCCAGAGCGTGGGGACGCAAACAAACAACGAACCTGGCAGCAGCTGGAAACGCTGAGTGCCATCGCTGCTCTTCTTATCGGCAGCATCCATCTCCAGTCCATGAATAAACAATTAATACCAAGCTATAGTACGCTTCCACCTCTCCGTGTACTCACGAACTTCATGACCGTAAGCGGAGACGGAGGCTAGGACCAAATATTCTGCCGTGTTGGTATCGGATAACCCGAGCTTACTTGATTTGACTTGACTCGTTCAAAGCCCCCGAACGAAGCCTCTTACCTAGGTACCATCCAAGGGCCAAGTGAGTTCGTGGCCAAAGAAACCTAAGTAACCTATCTAACTCGTATTATGGAGGTGAGCAGCCAGCCTCACCACATGTTGTTTGTAGCAAAAACGATCATGATTGCCTGAATAATTCAGAGTAAGCCGATCCGGTCCTGAGGTAGGTAGTAAGCTCGGAACCGGCTTGAAGGTATATTCCCAGAGGCTCGGCTTCGTTGAGATTCAGGGCCGCACCGGACCGGACCGACTGGAAGCCTAAGGAGCCGCCAAGAACGGTGTATCAAGATGATCCGGACCCGTCGGAAGGTGCCGAAATTGAAGCTATTCCCACCTTCCAAGACCGCCCCCACTGCTCTCACAACTCGTGGACCCAGACGGTCCTGAATAGTGGGGACGGTCCCGTCCCAGTATTCGGAAGGTCTGGCGGGAAGTTGACCAAGTCAAAACGTAGGTAATTGCCACCAAGTATTGTGGTGATCCTGGAATTTGCTGGGTCTTCAGACTACCGAATAGCTTCAATGCAAAAAAGGTCCTTGGTCGAACCGTACCAAGCCAAGCCGGCATTTAGGGTTGACTGGCGGCTTGCCGATGGAAAGGGAGGCTTGGACCGGACCGGCTTGGGACTGGACTGGCCTGGACTAATTTGGACCGGCTCATTGCCCACTCTGCCTGAATTTGAGTTAGACGAGGTCGACCTCTTCGTGAAATATGCAGTGAAAAAGGTCATTTTTATTGCCAAGCGGCACTCTTTGGCTCTCGATCACATGAAACCATTATGATATAAACCAAAAAGAAAATGTCTTTCTAATTGTCAGAGTGGGACACTCTTTCACAGCATGATACCGATAGTGGTATACTATCGGCCAATCATTTCTATATAAAAGCGCTGGGTTCTTCAGATGAAGAACGATTGACATCGGTTCTCGCTCAAATGCTTAAGCATCCAGTCATAGACCAATTCGCTTTTCGGTCACGACGATAACGAAGGCGTGTAGTCCATCCTACCAGGGTTCTAGACATTCTGGTCTGTCCAGTTGGGATTTTGGCCTTGCGGAAAAAACTGCTGCGAATATTGGGATTGCTGGAATTGGGGCGCTTGGGATTGCATGTGCTGGGGATGTTGAGGATGGGACTGTTGATGCTGTTGATGCTGCGGATGGTGCATCGGAGACTGAGGAAGGGGTGTACGATGAGGACTCTGAGCGAGACTAGGGCTTGGCAGAGGCTGCTGGATTGGCGACTGCATATACGGACTATGGTGAAGGTTCTGAATGGGGCCTGGGCTTGGAGATTGCTGCATCGTTGAGTGCTGCCCGTATGCGACATAATGACCATACGGCACAGGGGCAGGGCTTGAAAAAGGCTGCCGAAGAGAGTGTAGAGGTGCGCGTTGTAAGTGCGACGGCGTCGAAATATGACGAGGCTGAGATGTCGGGAGGGGGCGGCGGGGAGGTTGGCGGGGTGCCGAGTTCCTCGATGACTGTCTTCTTTTGAGATCCTCTATCACCCCGGCAGACATGGTCTCAAAGTTGCCTGCCAAATCTTGTGCGAGATCCCATCTTTCCGAGTATCTCTTCAGCGTTGAGGACACTCGCTCTAAAGACTGCATACTCCGATCTAAGTCGTCTTCTGCGCCGGCGATTTGAACGCGCGGTGGAATAGGAGGAGGCCCTGTAGGTTCTCCGAGTCCCATGATCGAGAGAGGTACCGGAATCGGCCTGCCTGATAGCAACACGTCACCTGCATCGCGCAGCACAGCAACGAGCTGCGAGCCCATGAACCACAACTTCAGACAATCGAGGAGGGTGTAGAAACTGGGGTTGTACTTGAGATGGGCGACTTTGTGCATGTTGTGGATGAACGAAATGGCATTCTCAAATATCAACATCCTCTCGTAGTTCGTGATATGCTGTGGAGGAACCCTGGGGCCCGGCGCAAGACAATAGACGTAACTGTACTGAAGTTCTGTTTGGAGCATTTCCAGAACGGCAGAAGACAGACCTGCCGGAAGCCGCTCAGCCCATCGCCTCATTGCGTTGCATTGTTGCCAAACGTAGGCTGTTGGCTCCGGCAGTGGCTCTTTAGGACCCTGGATGAGGGTCTGGTACCACCGTGATTGCAGCTGACGCAGCTGGGCCAGGGGTACAGAGACATCGGTTCTTCCATGGAAATTGCCAATGTCCGGTGGGATCGGAGTAGGCAGTGCTACTGAGCATTCCTCGTCCAAAAAGGAGAACGGCCGAACATGAACCATGCTGATTGCCCTGTACATCACAATATCAGCTTAACGAATAGAGGTAAAACTTGCAACGAAGTGGCAAGACGAACCTGTCAAGGGCATACACGCAATAAAAGACTCTACGCTGAAGCTCTTGTTGCTGCTTGGTTGACGGATACCAACCCGATTTCTCATCCTTATGGAAGCCCAAATCGATGGCGACCCTGCAGGTGAAGCCGATCAGTTGCCAACTGTCGAAATGTGCTGGGTCGAGCAGGGAATACAGAGTGAGAAGCACCAATGACTGAATTGGAGAAGTTGAACCAGGCTTAAGAGCTCCTTCCGCAAAAAGGAGAGCGCGAGAGACAAATTCCAGGCCATTTATGTAGTGGTTATCTCGTATGCTCTGGCTTTGAGCAGCAGATCCGACGGCCATGATCATCCAGAAAGTCCACCACTCCGAACTTTTTGCGCAATTATCGTCAACGTCATATATATCGTCAAGTAACTTCTTCAAGTCAGCGGCCTCAAACAAAGGATAAAGTCCAAGTATGTTATCTTCGTAAAACTTGAAGATAGTACCTGCCACTGGGCGCGCAGGAGGTGCGGTGCCATTTGTAGCGTCTGGAATGGTTCCCTCGACAGAGGCAGCCAGGACGAAGCTCGCAAAACTCATGGATTCCTCTGACTGCTTGAAGTCCGGGGCGAGGGCATTAATGGTTCTGTGCCAATGTCAGCGTGGGGTTCAGTATGTTATGGTCATGGCCGTCATCTTGAACTTACACAGCACCGAAGGCGGACACCAGATGATCGACATCCGAGTTCTCACGCATCCGAAAAGCCTTTTGACGAACTGCGGCGGTAAGGTCGGCCATAGAGTCTTTGCGGTTTGTCTCGGGAGGTTGTGGATCCACTTCACCGTTCTTAATGGATGCTTGTGTCTTTCGGGCATGGTCCAGCTGCCTGGTCAACTTGTCGAGTTTGGCTTCAAGCGCGGCGACATAGCTGCGCTCCTTGCCCTTGGTAGTCAGATCACTCGCACTCGAGCAAGCATCTTCTCGTCCTGCCTTGACGCAGGCCGAACAGGCCGGTAATTTGCCATCACACTAAGTAGAGAGATATAAAGTCAGGGAGAAATGATACGAGAGATGGAGATATACAGCTCTTGTGTGCTTGTGTGGTATACCTTGACTTTGGCGGTTCGACCTAACCCAGGAAATAGTAGAGCATGTCAGTCAGCGTGCTCTGGCAGGGAACACAGTAAAGACGACGGAAGGGCAGGGGGGCATACATCTTGTACATGCTGATACTGGCCGGGAGACCTTAAGATGAGGGTTATCGAGGAAGCTGGATCGACGCGTCATGTTTGCTGGTGCTTGGGTCCACCCGGTACCTAGTGCCCGGGGACCAGGGTGTGCTAATGGTTCTCTCCCCACAGTGTCGAAATGCACCGACAGCACTGGACTCAACTGATGTATGCAGTGCCAGTGTCAGTGCCAGTGTCAGTGTCAGTTGTCAGTGTGACCGGGTCCGTCCAGAACTACCAGCGGGCTCAAATTGCCGAGAGGGTTAAAGCTTGTCTCGTCTGTCTTTGTCTAACCTTGGGTGCTGTATACGTGTAATGGCTAGTGATTTGGTTTGGGGATGTTGGCGTAATGTTGCCGAGCCCTGCGATTCGATGCTTGAGACTGGTGCCTTTTTTGGACGGAAATGCTCACCTAGGCTGGGCTAAGATGAGCTATCTGCTGTTACCCTGATCACCGCCGATACAACCTCGACTTGATATTTTCCTGTAGATAAGATGGGATAATAAGAGTCCAAAATGGTGTGCGTCAAGGTAAACCGGGTGTCGTTGGGCGTTGAGCGATCGGTGAGTTGACGATGGAATGGTTCTTGGAACTTGGGAGACGGAAGGGATCGACAAAAGGCACACGGCGCGGGAGGTGACAGATGCTCGCTCGGACAATCCTAGCCGTCAGGAGCTAGGCTGTCTCAAAGTGGGGTATGCGGGGTGCTTCATTAATTCATATGTACTTCGTGTTGTTGTATTGATAGTACAGGATACGAAGAGCGGCATGAAATACCTGGCCATACTCGTGTATTCTGGCGACTTCCTACAGAAATGCTGAATGAACAGGTGTCGTAGAAGAACACAAATGGATGCGTGAACTTAGATATGTATCTTTTCGAGTTTCTACTATTCCAGCTTGTTAGCCCAAACATCAGTTAATCATTGTATCCCAAACACCCAGGAGGGGTGGGTTTTAGGAGGCGCCTGAAACGATTGTTTGGGAGTCGGAGGAGGTAGACAATCATTCACAAGTGGTAACAAACGACATACTGGTATTATATATGCTGATGGGAACATATTTTCGATGAATCTGCAGAGGGACAGGATTTTTCTGATATCCACGTCATTGCCGATAAGCATGCCGGCCCGATAGCAGAGAGGATGGATCAACGTTCACGAGTCCCATGCACTCCATGGCAGCACTGTACCGGGAGATAAGCAGATGGTGGGTTTCTCGAATTTCACCCCAAATGAAAATCGTGAAAGGGCGTATTTTACGCCATTGCGGCACAGGAGGAGGGGCTTTACGGCGGGGTCCATAACGCGATTGATCAATGCAGCATCCTGCTAAAAAGCCATGACAGCTGCCGAAAAAGCTGAAACAACAAGTCTGAATGAATTCTGCAGGGTCCATGTCAGGTCCTCCCTGGAACTTAAAAAAAAGTTAAAAAAAGGATGGTTTCCATGAAAAGTCTTGTTGTCCGTACCCACGTCTTTCGAAGTATATAACGTTTCCAATGAGGCTTTAAAGACAGGACAAGATGCCTTACGGCCTCTCAAATGCAATACTCTATCATACCTAGGTTAGGTTGCATGCCTCTTGAGGAACGTGCCGACATCGCCTGGCTGCGCGTGCATCTCGAGGTTTGTTTGACATGGGAATGATAGCGGGGTGACAGAGCCCCACCTCTTCCGCCCAACCCCACTTTGCCAACCATGGGCAGCGGTTGACCGAGCCCAGCGCCAGCGAGTCTGAACGGGAACTGGTAGGTGTACCGGTATGTGCAAACTTTCGAGTCCAAGTGATCTACCTGCCTGCCCGAGGTTCTCTCTACAAAGACAATAAGAGACAAAGAGACAGGCATGGCTTCAATGATAAGTAACGGAACAACACAACCGAACTAAAGCAAAAAGGCGCACAATTGAAGGGAATGAAACTTCCATCGAAACTGTGAGATTGTTGGTGGCTTTCCACTCCGGATGGGCACAGCAGTTTGATGAGAGAAGAAGGCGCAGACTGCTCCTATAAGGAAAGAGAAAAGCTTCCCGACATGAATAGCTGCGTGAAATCTGGAGAGAAACCGAGCTGCTGTCTCCTTACCCTGGCCTGGTTCCTACCCTTGTCAAGCTGTCAAACCTGAGCTGACGAGTGAGGCGAGAGTTCAGGCTGTCAGTCATGTTCCACTTGGAAGCTCCAGGGGTGGAAGTTTTGTACCCCACCGCCGAACCGACATCTCTCTTACCAGGAACTGTGGAATGGGCGGGAACGCGGCCATGTCCCGTCGCTCTGTCGGGCAGGCAGTTTCATCCACTTCATCCTCTTCCATCGGATGAACCTCTCTTTTCGCAACAAGCAACGTCTTGCTACCGCCTACTACTTCCCCCCTTTGGGAGCGGGCTTTAACGTTTAATCCCAACTTCCTTTTTTTTCTTCCTTTTTTTTTTCCAATACTCTTCATTTCACATGTTATGACAAAATTCCTTCATGATTGGCAACTCGAAAAAAGTACACTACATGGATAAGGCAACCCAGTTCCTCATCGTGCACCTCCGCTTCCTTAACTGCGCCGGCGTAGAAGAATGCCAGTAGGCAATATATACTCGATCACAGTCGGCATTTCTTTTACCCTCTGTTCGTGATGGACCCTACGGCTGTGATGAAAGACCTGGCTATACTGCACCGACAGCCACTACACCAGGCCGCGTATTTTAGACGACCACAACAGTTGCCAGTGCCATATTTGAACCTTCCAGACAGTCAGGCATCCCAGTCAATTCACTACACGCTCACCGCGTGTGTAAGATGCAGAACGGTATGCGACTGCCCCTTTTCCTCCTCCAGGGACCCTTGCGACTTGCCTGGCAGAAGATTGTCTCTCGGCTGCGCATCCTGTTGCGTGGCGGGATGGCTGCATATGTGATCCACCGTGGGCATTGGTGACAAACTGGCTGTGGCTAACTCGAGTGTTTCTTGCTCCCCCAACTCTAGAGAAAAACGAGATGTGACCCTAGCCTTCCACGATGTGTCCCTTGCGACCGATCCGGCTCAGCGTGCGAGTACTACGACACGACCAAGGGCGTCAAGATAAACCGATCATATGTTGTCGATCTCCAGCGCAAAGTGCGTGAGGCCCAGGCAGAGTTGGCGCAATATACCGAGGACGGTGGACCACGAGACGCGGAGTATACCATGCGGCAGAACGGCTTGGTTCGTGTTAATGGCGACCGTAAGAACGGAGCGCCGCGCTACCTCGGTGCGAGCAGTGGCATTGCCATGTCACAGTTGTTGATGGACAGAGCAAAACAATACACACACTCCAAAGCCGCGTCCGAGTTGCAGGAAATTCTGGCCGAACGCAGGCGCGTCAAGCGTGACCGTATGCAAAGCATCGTGATGGGAAGCATCAGCGGGCCTTCTGGGGAACGGCAGAATTGGCCCAACAGGTCGCTTTTCGTTGCCGAGAGACTACCAGAGAGAATAGTTACGGATCAGCTTATAAGAATTTTCCGAGACAGAGGTAGGCTTCATCTGGACGCGGGGAGACATCTTTTGGGGAGACTCTGGTAGCGTATTGTGCTAACCAGCAGCCACCAACTGCAGTCCAAATATTCGCCCCTATTCTCCACGAAACGGTCTTGACAGAAGATGTAGACGCTGTGTACGCTGGCAGCGAAGATCCGTACAGGCTTTTTGTGGTAAACATGGTGGTTGCAATTTCTGAAAGGAAATTGAACAAATACAACGGGTTGCCGGACGCCTACTACCTCGCGGCCATGAGGCATTTCCCAATGGTCGTCCGTAACAAGGATCTGAAAACTCTCCAGTGCCTCCTACTTATTGCACAATATTCTCTACTGACGCCTGTCGATACCGCTGTCTACTACGTCATCGGGATAGCCATCAGGATCTGCCAAAATATGGGACTAGGGGATGAAACGGCCGTCACATTGGGCGAGTCGGACCATCGCACCATAGATCTGAAACGCAGACTCTTCTGGATCGTAACGGCAAACGAACTGGGCTTGGCTCAAATGATGGGAAGACCAAACGGGTTTGCAACAAATCCAGATCTGATCGATGTCCGGTTCTTCGACGCCGTAGAGGATGAGGACATTACTTCGGATGTTACTCCGGAGTCTCTCCAACGTGCTACGCCAAGCATGAGGAAGCAGATGGCAATTCATTTCTGCAAAATGCGACTCTTACAGGCAGAGATCAGCCGAAGTCTCTATTCCAAGGGACGCGACGGACCCTCCGACGTGAGCGATCCTTGGTTCACGGAAATGCTACAGAAGCTGAAAGAGTGGCATGATGCTTGCCCGGCAGTGTCAACCGACGCGGAATGGTGCATAGATTGGTATGTCAACGCCAAGATGGTATCTGCTAATTTCACGGGGTCGGGACTAATATGGCTGCTCAGGTTCAAGGGACGTTATCACGCCATGTTAATTCTACTATATCGCCCCTCTTCGCAAATCCCGAAGCCCTCAGCGGCTGCCGCTTTACATTGTTTCGCATCAGCAGAACAAGTCATTACCATCTCCCGCACGCAGATCGAAAAAGGATTGGTGGAGCTTACCTGGGTTTTTCTCCTCACCATCTATACGTCGCTGAACGGGCTGCTGTGGTCGGTCTCTTACCCCGAAGTTCGGGCGAAGCATGACAAGGACCTGGTAGAGGAGCTCATTTGCTTTGCTCAAGAGGAGATTCTGGCCTGCTCCGATCGTTGGTCCGGTGCCAGCTACGCATATGACTTGTATAGTGTCCTCGGCAAGGCGTGTCTAGAAAGCTACAGCCTCGGCGAAGGACTGGGCTCCCCAGTGGCCAGTGGCACCCTCAGCAATCTTATTTCGATCGAAGATTCAAGTTCCCCCGAAACCGAAGATTCATCACGGCAAAGCCAACCACCCCAGTCGGCAACGTCCTTGTTCAGCAATCACTCCCCGTTTGGCTACAGATTTGACCAATCCACGTACAGTCCGTCGCCCCCTCCTCCTTTCCAAAACCAACCAAGTTTCCGTTCGAACTCCATCTTCATGGCGCCGACTACCGATGAAAACGGTCGTAGACTGTCCAATCTAGCACCTGATAACACCGGTACACAAGAGTCCAGCGCGCCCGAAAGCAAGGGACCTACGCCTCCTCCCCTTTCTACACCCACCCCTCACCAACATCACCACACGCCTCCGGCGTCAACATTTAGCACGGCCTCCTTGCCCACTCCGCCAGAGTCTCTTGCACCACCTTCTGCCAAATCCGGAAACGGGAATGTGTCACCGAGGCTTGTTGCGACGACACAAGTGGCCAGCCCAACCCCCACACCGACCCTTTTACAGTCGACTCCCGGCTTGGTGCCGACTGTGCCACCGGAACCACTGAATCATCACTTTTCCCACCCAAATCCAACACCACCTCCGTCGTCTTCCATGCACCCTAAGCCACCCGCATCTACCGCCGCGTTCCCGGATGTCACCATTCCCGCCCCGCGAGGGTCCCAGCTTCCAGGAGGACAGACCAGAGGTGCCTGGACAGCCCCGCCGCTACCTTTTATCCAGGCACATACCTTTGCTAATAACATGAACAATATCTGGGGCGATGCGAACCCCTCGGCTGGCTTATTTGGTGGGATGGACGGGATGGACGGGATGGACGGGATGGACGGGATGGACGGGATGGGTCTTGGTTTGGATGATGACATGAGGAGTGCAAATGCGCTGGGATTGACCTCTGATGGGGCACCTGCTGGGTTAGGCAATATGACTGCCCATTTCCCCTGGGATGGCTTCGGCGGACAGACGTTTGCTGGCGGTCGACATGGGAGCTTGACCCAGGAGCAGCAGATGCAGCTCATGGGCATCGTGGATACTGAAGGCCTGAATGATATCAGTGCTTATCTGGGTGCGGGTAACAGCGCGTCCCACAATGGCGGCGGCGGTGATAGCGGCGGCGGACTAAGAATATGGCCGTAGCCGCCCCTGAACTAAGCCTCCCTTCTTTGGGTTTGTGTTTTCCTGGCGGGTTCAGACGGACTTATCACATGGGATTTCTCTTTTCTGGTTGTTTTTCTGCCTCAATACCCATGTCTTTTTTATTGACGTCTTGGGGCTCGGCGTGTGCCGTATGGACAGCGGAAAGGAAATACAAAAGCACACAAACGGACGTCCAGGATGGGGAGCTTTTCTGAGGCTGGAGTTATATAGGCTGGGCTCAAAACTTGAGCAGATTTTGGGTTTCTAATTTTTTTCTTTTTTTTTCTTTTTTGAGGTTTTGAGTTGGGAATTGGGAGTAGTAATCCTCCTGATGCAGGCTTCGAATAGCGATAGAATACTGCTTGAATGGACATTTGCTTTGCCTCTCCGACTTTTTTCCAAGTATCCTTTCCACCCTGAGAAATGATGTCTTGGATGTTAAATTGAGATAACTGCCGAATATTTTGTCTCTCTGCCTTTGCGTCTGTCCCTTTGAACATAGGGGCCTGCTGTAGAAAGTAAGGCAACGGGCATATGCTATGTCAAGGGAGGATAAGAAACCCGCGGTAGAGCCGAATAACTGCACCTGCAGTGGGCGTGGCATGACATGAGAAAGGCAGCTTCTCTGGTGAACAAACACAATAATGGTTTGAGGAAGAAAGTTGTCATGGTTTCGTGGTGTAGTTGGTTATCACGTCAGTCTAACACACTGAAGGTCTCCAGTTCGAGCCTGGACGAAATCATATAAGAATCATCTAAAATCTTCCTAGATCTGGATTTGTTGAGGGAAAGTATTTCCCCTCAGATGGATCCCCTCTTTTTGCTTGTGTTCTCAACCCCACCTTTTCCTTTTTGTTATCGTGATAAGGGGTTCAGGGGCCTGCAGCCTTTTTTTGTGTTGAGTTCCATCGCCAATTAGAACCCTAACCCCCTTCCGTTTTCCCTTACAGACCGAAATAACTCGATATCTTGGACCCGCCGTCCTGGTCAAGCGCCGCTGCGCGCCAGACAGTTCACGTTCTGTTGCTTATGATGTGCTTCGCGTCTTGCGCGGGGCGGCAGGTGCAGACTATTTCTTCTGGAGAAATGTGGAGGGAGGGAAGGTCGTGGAACAAACGCGTCAGGGAGACACGTAATCACGTGATGAGATAGGTTTTGAACAAAACTCGACAAACATCTTACAAACATTTCGAATCATCTGATTCTGCACATGTTAGGACTGCAGTAGCCAGTAGCAAAATACTTAAACCCTGGGAGAGGAAATCGCGATATTGCAAAATATGTTGGTCATCAGCAATGGACAGGATCCTCGTTGAGAACATCTGAGCAATTGGACCATAAACGCTAGGTACCTTATTGCCCTGAAACTTGGCCTTCAACCTTCCTACAGTATTTTGGAAATGATCGGGCACGGAGCCCTCTCTGGAATTGTTTGTGTCACTTGAGGGCAAGAACACATTTTTCCAGCGGAAGAAGAAAGATCAAAAAAGCAAATAGCACCATTCTTGTTTATCTGGCACTAACGATTACACGTCGCGCGCGCGAAGATCCCCGCGTGATGGTCAATCGATGCATCCCCGAGAAATGCATCGAGAGCCGATCATCGTTTCTCTCCCAAGACCGATATCCCCAAACCACCCGATAATAAAGAGGGAAAAAAGAACACACAAATGGCGAAGAATGGGGTGGAAGATAAATGAATGACCTTCTTCTTGTCGCTTCGAGATGCGATTAAGGCGGGGTAGGCAACGCAATCGCGGGTGTACAGGTTTCGGCGTTGAGAGGGTCTTGGCCGAGCTGTGTGTTGAAGCCCCATCGAGTCAGCATATTTATTCTCTTTGGCGCATTCATCAGGGATACAACTTACAGGGAGTTCTTGACAACACAGCGGAACTGGCCTGGTGGCATCGCATGTGGCGGGCGTGAGAATATCGAGGTTGTAATTGCCTACATGTCATTTGGGTCAGCACCTCGGTACATTGGTTTTGGCCAATGCCAAAAATCACAAAGGACAAGAACTTACAGTTGATACCGACCATCAGCTCTCCGACAAGCCCGACACCCGCGCAGCACTCGCTGAAGAGGGTAATGCCCAAGTCCTGACGGCATTCGAATGGCCTAAAATCGACTTGTAGCGGGAAGGGGATGATGCTGGTGCTGACGCTGACCTGGGTAGATGTGCTGGTGTAGAACGAGGTAGCAGGAGTGACGGTGATGGCCTGTGAGGTCGTGACGGTGATGGTGCTGTACTGGAGTACCAGGATGAACTGCGTCGAGCTGGAGGTGAAGGCGTCGACCGTGACGATAGCCGAGGCACGGACGGCGGTGGGGGTCACGATCACAGTGTCTTGGGCCTGAACCTGCACGTCGCGGTACAGCAGGCAGCGGCATGCACCGCGGAGTCTGCTAGGGGGTGCGCCTCTCCACGCTTCCGGGCGTGGGGCGGGGCTTAAGTCGAATTCGCCTTCCTGGTCGTCCTCCTCATCGAACAGCTCCTCTCCTTCCTCAAACTCCTCGCCCTCGATGTCTGCGACTTCTTGGGCTTCTTGGATTTCTTGAATATCCTGGACGCCCCGGATGCCGCGACCGCCACTGAAACCACCACCAATCGCAACACCAGCCGGCGCAGCCGCGGTGGCCCGGGCAGGGCATGCCGCTGCTGTAGCCTCTTCACGCTTTGCTTTAGCGAATGTGGGTACGGTTTGGGTAGAGGGAGTGAGGGTGGTGGTCGTGGTAGATGTTGTGGTTGTAGTGATTGAGGTGCTGGTAGGGTTGGTGGCCCCGACGAGAACGCTGACGCAAAGGACTTGGCCAACGGTGAGTTCCGCGCAAAAGGGTCCAATAAAAGGGTTGTACTGCCGGAGCAGGTCGAAGGTGATGCCATACTGGGAGTAGATGGTGTAGCACGAATCGGTCAGCGACACGGTGTGGACACGTCCACAGCCAACGGTCGGGTAAGCCGTGGTCGCCGACGTGGTTGACGTCGAGGTAGAGCTGGAGTAGGTTGTTACGGTCACGGAGGAGGTCGGCAGGGTCGTTGAAGAAGTCGTGACGGTCGTGGTCTCCGTGGTAGCGCCTGGAAGTTGGACGCTCTGCGTAATGGTTGTCGTTCTTCTCCGCTCATACACGTACGAAGAGCAGAAGGCGAGAGCCTGGAGGATGTCGCCGCTCTCCGCCTGCTCGGGGGTCAAGGCGCGGAGAAGGCGGTTGGCCTGGCAGATTCTGGTGTTCTCGACGAACACGGTGGTCTGGGCGAGGACGCTGCCCGCCAACAGGGCGGGGACAGAAAAGAATGTAAACTTCATCTTGGACTGTGTGTCACGAGAGAAGCAAAGGCCGGGCTGGAGAGACAACGAATTCTCTTCTTCGGAGATGGGAAATGTCGCGGCATAAATGCATGTCCGGTGTGGTGGTGATCGGGTCAGGAATGCTCATCATCAACACACGAGACGCGACTGGTGGTAGGCGCAAGATTCCCACCACCTCATTCCAGCGTGTTCTCTCTCTCCTGAGACATTGTGACTTTGGATGCCGTGGATGATATGATGTCCGCCATGCCTCGCTTTATTTGGTAGGTAAAACCTCGTGATCGTATCCTTCTTGCCTGTTCCTCATGTCGGAGCAAGAGGAATGCCTGGATGAACCACCAGCCACATGGTTGGTACGTAGTCTTAGGTCTCTACCAACAACACATACCCACCGTCCAACCTTCCTCTGATTTACAGATAGGGGTTAAATCCAAGCCACAGCGTGCTTCCTGCTTTACACTGACATTTTTATCCGTACCTTTATAACAATAGCCGTCAATCCTGGAGGAAAGGTTTTAGGAATCTCATGTATGGCAGATATGATAGGAGGAAGTTAAGGGGCGAGGTCATGGATGAAGGCATGACTCGAGGACTAAAGTCAGGTACAGGAAACCATGTCTCACCACAAAAACAAGGTTTGGTAAATGAACCTGACTCAAAATCTGCAGAGTTTTTGTTTCTGACGGAATCTCGTTGAGAGGCTGGCCATGCCTTCAAGGGGTAACCGGCTGCTCGGCATCGAGGTTTCGATTGGGCGTGTCGTGATCGGGTCACGATAATATGTAGAATTCCTTTACTCCGAAACTCAGCCGCCTTTCGGTATTTCACCCACACTGCCACACAATCAGGGAGGCATCGTTATCCAATCTCCTATTTTCGGGATTCGCATCCCGATCCCCGATAGGACCTCACTGCGATGCCTTTACACCTACCGGCCTGCCGGCGTTCAACCTAACCTTGACTCCCGCTGCATCGATATCACAGCCAAACATGGAATATTAAGCGTTCGATTGGTAAGAAAGAGACCACCCTAGCGTTCACATGAAAGAAATAAAATAGACAATATCACAACTTGTCGCTAACAATCCAACGGACTACCTTACACAAAAGCCGCCTTGAAACCTTTTCACCTACTTGTTGTACCTCTCATGATCGTAAATACTCGGCATATTATCCAACTCGTGATCATCGTCCAAAGGCTTTCCTTTCCGCGCCTTGGTGCAGTACCACAGGCAGAAATAAATCGGGATCAAGAATACAAACACGCCGCCCGCCAGCACCGAGTACCCCAGCACGAAGATCGTGGTTTGTTCGGAGAGCTTCAAGCCCCTGATCACGTTGTTAGCACGCCGTTGCCCCCATCTTTAACACATCGAATATCAGGAAAAGCTTACAAGCCGTTATTCACCAACAGCAAAACCCAGATCAACCTCCCCGCCCACGCGTGTACCTTTCCAAGAATTGCCGTCTTGTTCATAGGGGCCGCACTTGCACCACCAAAGTTGATGGTAGCAGCAACCGCTTTCTTCATGCGCCCGAGAACAATACCGTAGATGACGATGCTGAACATGAGGATGATGGTCACTAGACCGAGGGCTTGGTGGGGGGTGCCCATCTTTTGCGTCTATTTTGTTTTTCTCTCTGTTAGTCTTGATTTCTTCCGGCCTTCCCCAAGATATGAACGAGAAAAAGATTAGATATTAGACATACCAGAATGTGATCCCTCGAAATCAAAATCCCAGGAACCATGGCCCCCAGCACAAAAGCGAAATACGTCCCAGAGGTAAAAACATGCAGCTTCGGCCACTTTTGCAAAAACGCAGCCACCAGCGTGTCAAAGGGCGCGATGGCCAGTGCTACGATTGCAAACAAGATGCCGTGGACGGTGGCTGCTTTGTTGCTGGATTTCGACATGCTGTTGTTCACAAACACCGCGTTGGTCGTGGCGTTTCCGGGTGAGCCGACTCCTCCCGGGCCGGTAGCAAGGGGTGCGTTGATGGTGAAGTGTCCGTGGCCTACGTGTCGTCTAATCCGAGCATCCAGATCGTTGGATGCAAGAGGCGAGGCGTTACCGGGGCCTACGGCGAAGATCATTTCTTGAGTCGCAGAAAGGGGCTGGGAGACGGTTTTAAGCCCGGACGGGAGGAGCTGGCAGTCGTGGCAGGTGCCGTTTGCTGTCATTTGAAAGGTCCCAGTAGAGTCGGAGATGTTCGAGGACGGGTGCAAAGTGATGCGGACATTGGAGATGTAGGTTGGCTCGGTGTGCCCTGTGGTGAACCGGGGAGACACAGCGACGGTGGAGCGGTCCGCAGAGGGGTACATGACCAGCAGCAAGGAGTTGGCCATGGTGGAGCCGAAGCCGATGGCGGCGTACTGGTACCAGTCGGGAGCGGTGATGTAGAAGTTGATGTCCTTGGAGGGCTCAGGGGGGAAGTTGATGCCGATTATGGTGTTGGTTTCTGGGATGAAGAGGATGGATACGCTTTGTGAGAGGGCGAGGGAAATTTGCGAGATGAGGCCTGTGATGGAGGTTAGAATGCCTTCAGGGGTGAAGTGATGGTGGTGACTTACAGTAGAGAAGCCATCTTGGCGATGATGGTTGGCTGAAAAATGAAGCCATCGTGATTTTGAAGAGAAAGTCTTTTTGTCAGGACTGCAAAGCAGAGAAACCAAAAAAAAACGAAAACAAAGAAACAAAAAAAAATGTTCGCTCCATGATGGCCGTTCAATGATAATATCACCAAATCAAACTTCAGGGGATGTGGTGATGCCGTTTTGAGCACAGCAAAGTGGGCGCTTAAACCCTACAACCTGTTGCTTTCATTGGCTGGATCGAGTCTTGGAAGCGCCCTCCCCGTGCATCTCCATGCGCCGAATTCTTACCATCACCAATCACAACACGGGAAGCTGGGTATCACTGCACGGTTCATGGTGCGTTTGATAAGATTGGCAAATGGGTTAGGTGAGCAAGATGTGTGAATAATGGAGACTAATGGTGTGATATTTTCGATGAGACGCCTTTAAATAAACCTATGCACCTGCAAATTTTATTAGAATGTATTAACTGATTTAATAACGTTATACATATAACGTACATGCATAGCGAGCGACGCATCATAGCGAGCGACGCACTTTTCACCAACCTCCCACCTTTCATATAAGTCAATCCAACCACACCACAC